>CM035424.1:45959096-46256596 GCA_020310875.1 Ceratopteris richardii
GTATATGTATGTGTGTGTGTATGTGTGTTTCTCTCTCTCTCTCTCTCTATATATATATATATGTGTGTGTGTGTGCGTGTGTCTTATCCGTTTTCTATTAATCATGATTTATACCTGCTTATCTTATCATTAGCATTATGATTTACCTTGTAAGCCCACTTGGAGCCTAAGTAGTCTTCACTAAATCACAGTTCCCTTTAGAAAATCTTGGTGCTGAAATATATGGAGCTTGAATCATATGAAAAGTCTTGAACACCACCATCATCAATTCAAAAATCTTCATACACATTTGTGGAGCAATGTCTAGTATATTTGTGAATTGTATAGACTAGTGACATATGGTAAGGATCATATAAGCCATGATGGGTGGCTCTCTGGGTGGAGCAAAATATGGATAGTTAATCGAATCAGAACACCCTTTATTGTTACATACTTTTGATAGCGAATGCTTGCTAGGATCTATGACATACAACAAGACAATAACATGGGTTATATCTAATACAGTGGCATGTTTGCCCATGTAAGCATCATTTCAGGGTAGTCCATTAGCAGTCGTGCACGCCAATTAGGTTGAAAAATTGAGCCTGCTCGTGCATCTTTCGATAGGTGAGCTGGCTCAAACTGAGTTGCAAAGGTTGGCTCTTTCCATGTATGCCTCTTAATCTCTACATTATAGTCCGCTAACAATACAAAATAAGGCATGTATTGCATTTCTAATGTCATAATTAGCTATTGATGGGATAGGTTCCAAAAATAGGAAGATTTTAGAACAATGTCATCTAGATTGGCGAGCGATTGGATTTGCACAATCATTCGTTTATCATGGGTTTGTCCTATCTGTTGTACTCTCTTGAGCCAATTTGAGACTTCTATCTCAAAGGTGTCTCGGCCCTCGGCTATGATACGCCCATCAGGTATCGACATCGGCTCATATGGTTCTTGAAAGCTTTCTTCAATTGGAATCTCCACCACTGTTTTGGGTTCTCGTTCTTCAATTGGAGAGAGTGGTCTCTCATATGGTAATAGGCATTCTTTTAGTTTTGCCATCTGCTTCCTAAGGGCTTCTAGTTCTTTTGTAGACTGTTGAGGGATGGCAAGCTTTGGTTGAGCTGTGCTAACCGTGGCTAGTTGCTTCTTAAGATCCGCACATTTTGATTCCAGCTTTTCATAGGACTCTAAAAAGTTTGCATGTTGCTCTAGTAATATTTTGATATCTTCTGAGGTAACGGCGTGATACTTTGTAGGAATAATCTTTGCACTTGAGGTGCCTTCCATAGTTGCTTCAAAATTCTCTTTGTTTTGTTGCTGTAGTCAGTTGTTCTCTTCCAAGGCCACAAAAATGTGCCTCCTAAGAAGCCCTGGATTTTGTTGTAGTTTGACATTGTTAAGAGTTGCATCTTGAGTAGGTTCTCCAATTCTTTGACCACTTGAGCATCCGCATTTGACATTTTGGACTCCATTTCTCTGTGAGCCTATTATATGGCGGTGTATTCTGTTAGGAGTGCTTGGTTGTTGGCCTCTTGGGCAGTGACTCTTGCTTGTAGTCTCTACATCTCTACTTGGAAGGCAGCATTTCTGTCTTCCAATCATTGGTACTCTTTTTGTAGTTGATATGCACACTGAATGATTGTATTGAATGTATTATCTATAGTATGAGATGCAAGGGGAACGGTGTGGAGTGCAAAGAGAATAGGAATGGGGATGGTAATGGTGGATGTTGTGTTTAACAAAGAGGTCAGTGTAGGTGAAGTTGGTGGTAAGGGGATGGTGGATGGTGGAATTGTGGGGGAAGGGGGAGGTGATGTGGGTTGTGAAATGTCCATGGGGTTGGACAGTGTGGTGCGTGCAGGAGCTACCATTTATGTGGGTATGGTAGGTGAAGTAAGTGTGGTATATGAGTATATTGAAGTGGTTGTGAGTGTTTGTGAACTTGGCATCTGAGTGGCAGGAGCATGAATGAAATGTTCCATGAATTACATGTAATGGGGTGGGGCTATGGTGGCGGTTGAGGTATAGGGAACATGGATGAGGCGGATGTGAAGTTTGGATCCCTGGAAAGGAGAATGTGTGAATATGGGTAAGTAGGGAAACCTAGACTACCTTCTGTGGGTGGACGGTGTCCTTCTATACCAGGTAGAAGGGGGTGTCCAATGGTTGGCTCTATAGACACAAATGATGAAGCAAAAAGAGGGTTGGTAATGGAAGAAAAGAGGGTGGCTTGAGGTGTTGGTTCATGAAAGGAAAAGGATGTTGATGAAACTCGGGTTTAGGTGATGGTTGTTATTACTACAACGATTTTGTTAGTGGTTGGTGGCGGAGGTGGGGGTGAGGGAGGAGATGGGGGTTGTTGGGGTGAAATTGGGGATGTTTGTACAAAAGTTTTTGCAGTAAGATCTATGGTTTCCATAGAGGTAGCAATTGGTTCGATGGTTGCTTTAGGTTCGGATACTGGTATTCGTATGTTCTTGCCTACCGTTGGTCTTGTATCCACTTTATGTTTGCCATATCGGATGGATTGTCTGACTGCTATGTGGATAGTCTCCTGAACTCCCAAGGATTCTGACAGTAATTTGAGGGTTGTAACGAAATTAGGGTCAACTCCTTCCTGTGCAAGCATTTGTTCTATGAGGGCTTGGCCTGATGCGAATGACATTCTATGCCTTTCTTGCACTGCCTTGATTGTCTTGTATAACCTTTGTAACTTGGTTGTGTACACAGGAGCACCTACAAGTTCTAGTACTTCTTGCTTCTCACCTTGATGTCTTTGTTCATGCCCATCCTCCCCTCCTTCAAATTCTTCCTCTTCCTCATCATCTTCGTCACCTTTTTCACCCACATCATTAGTGGCAACGTGTACTTGTGATGTTGTTGCTTGTAGTTGAGCACCTTCCACTTGTTGTTCTTCTTCCACCTCCAGATTCAATTCTTTTAAAATCTTCTCAAAATCCTTAGCAGTGAGCTCTTCCAAATATACTCCGTCGGGGAATTCAAGGTATGTGGGAATTGGTAGAAATATCAAGTTGGGGCCTTTGGTGCTGTGTCACAGGAGGCATAGCATACATGGGCGGACACGACGAGGTAGGGGAGTGACCATTGGGGTTAACATGGCTCCGTGTCGTTGAGCACATGGTACTTGTACTACTCCTCTGATCCTCTTTGAAGGAGGTCCTGTGGATGTTCGGCCCTTGAATTGTTGTAGTCTATTCCACATGAGAGCTCTCTAGATTGGAATGTCACAAGCTAAACATTTGTAAATGATCATGGTCAATGCACAATACCCGCACAAAACTGACTTATGTGTCCATCGCTTGTGTGCCAAGTGTATCTGATCAATGATCCAATGAGGCAAGTTAACTGTTAGGTTTTGAGTCTGTGCAAGATACAAGCTGAACCATATCTTCTTGGGTGGCATAGTGAATCTATCTTGGGTAGGGAAGGCAAAGTGTTGCATGCACATCCTCAAGTGAACTACAATGTTTGGCATCATGGCCACCATGTCCTTGAGCTTGGTAAGATTTCGAATGTTGTCTGGTACTAGAATCTCCTTTTCTGTGGGTATGTGCATTCCTCGCATATCCAGGGCCTCCCTCACTAAGTTATTGGTTAACTTAAACCTCTTGAACTCATTTCCCCCTGTTAGAGATGGGATCACAAAAGTTCTTGATGCTTGGGGGTGCTTACTAGTAATCAAGGTGTTGATGAGATAATAGCATCTCATGAAATCGGGTTTTGGAAGCTAAGCATTGAAATATGCATCCAATTTTCCTTTCTGCCACATTGGGCATAGTCCTTCCGCATACTGTGAATTTTCAAATTCTTGCGTAAAGAAATGGTACTTGTCCCCTTTCCATTGAAGTCTAGCTCTGCTTCCCAAAGATATGACCCCTCTCCCAATGGGCCTACTACTTCTTGTAGCTCAGTGATGAGTAGCACCTCCTTTAATGTCAATCCGGGAAGACAAGAGGATGGTATGAAGACCCCGAGCAAGTGAAGGCACAAGTGCGTGAGTGAGAAGCACACAAACATGCACACACATACACACACACACGTGCACACACGGCAAGACAAAGAGTGAGGAGCAATGGAGTTCTTAGATTACTTTCAAAAAGCTCTTACAAGTTCATATCAGTTACAAGCTAACCTAAAAAATGAGCTCTCTAGCTCTATTTATAGTTTTTGACTAGGTTTTGGCCCTGTCCAGACCTAGTGTCGGGCCTACTTAAAAATTAGGTTCCAGGGCCAATTTGAGGGCTTAAACGGAGTCTAAAAAATACGAAAATTGATATGTAGGTACTTCTAAGGCTCCTCAAGCTCAAGGACTCCTTGGCTTGCACAAAATGGAGCTACAAAAATATGAAATGGTATTTACAATGATTGTTAGTGATAAGAATCACTGTTATAAAGATGTTGATTTGGAAAAATTTGAAGGGCCTATCTGCCAGATTTGCGTCGACTGCTTTGTCTACTCAATCCTTCACCTCGCTCTGAATCTCTCCGCTGGCTTCCTTGTCTAGTCAGTCCTTGGGTGCCCATACTGCTCTCAACACCCCCCCCTCTCTCGCGTCTGTCGTCCCTGACAGACCCTTGTTGCTGGGAGTGTTGGATGTAATATTCCACAACCTAAGTGGCAAGCTGATGTTCTTGTATGCGTAGTCCTCTGGCCAAGTCTGACATCATATGATCCCAATCAATTGGTCCTGGAATGTCCGGATGTGGCAGACGTAACTGATCTGCATGGATCGCTTGTTCTACTGCGAATAGATGTAGCAAATGTGTGGGTCTGGGAATGAAAATTTCTGAATGATATTCCCAGAATCCCGTAGAGAACATTTCCTCAAATGTCTGCTTGAAGCATGCGGGTAAGTACTTTATTTGTGCATGCCAGGCAAAGATTATAGTGACTGAGGGAGTCTGGCTCATGTCGTAGACTAAATCCTTGTTACCTTGAGAGAATCCAAGGGCAGAGATATATGGAGCTTGAACCTTCCGAAAGGTTTTGAAGACAATGGTCATGAGCTCGAATATTTTCATACACATTTTCGCTGCTATGTCGGGTACATTATTTAGACGTGTAGACCAGTGCCGAATTGTTGATATCATGTAGGCTACGGTTGGGGTCCCTCGAGGTGGAGCAAAATATGGATAGTTAACCCAAGCCGAGCATTCTTTATTGTTGCGTACCTTGATCGCAAATGCTTGCCATGATCTGCGACGTACCACTGGGCAATGACATAGATTATACTTGATATACAGTGGCATGGTTGCCCAAGTGCTCATCATCTCAGGGTAATCGGTTAGTAGACGTGCACGCCAATTAGGTTGGAAGATCGAGCCAGCACGTGCATTAGTCGGTAAATCCTCTAGCTCAAATTGAGTGGCGAATGTGGGCTCCTTCCCTGTATGTCTTTTAACTTCTGCATTATAATCATGTAGCAAGACAAAATAAGGCATGTATTGCGACTCTGATGTTGTGATTAACCGTTGGTGGGATATGTTCTGAAAGTAAGAAGACCGAAGGACAGTTTCTTCCAGATTTGTGAGAGATTGCATTTGCACTGCAACGCGATCATCATGTGTCTTACCCACTTTCTCGACCCTTTTGACCCAATCTGGAACTTGAATTTCTAAAGTGTCTTGTCCTTCCTCTGTAGTCCGACCACCGGGTGTTGGCATTGGCTCGTACGGCTCTTCATAGCTGTCATCGACGGGGATTTCCACCACTGTTTCAGGTTCTGGTTCTTCAGTTGGCGAGGGTGGCCTTTCATATGGTAAGAGACGTGCTTGGACTTCGGTCACCTGTTTTCGGAGGGTCTCTAATTCTTCTGTAGAGGGTTGCAAGATTATTGGTTCCTGTTGAGCTGTGGGGGCACTGGCTATCTGCTTCCTTAGATCTGCACATTCAGTCTCTAACTTTTCATATGACTCCAAGAAATTTGCATGCTCCTCGAGTAAGATGCGAATGTCTTCCGATGGGACTGCTCTATACTTGGTAGGGCTAATGGTTGCTCCTGCAGTTCCTTCCATAGCCGCTTCAAAGTTGTCTTGGTTTTGTTGCTGAAGCCTCTTGTTCTCTTCTAGTGCTACTGCCATATGCTTCCTTAATAGCCCAAGGTTGCGTCTGAGTGTAGCATTAGATATCATTTGCGCTTGGAGCACTGTTTCTAGTTCCTTGACTGCTTGATCATCTACTGTCGATGTCTTTGATTCCAATTTCGAGTGAGCCTGCTGTAAGGTGGTATGCTCGGCTAGGAGCGTTTGGTAATCAGCTTCAAGAGTATTGACTTTAGCTTGCAGACGCTGAGATTCTGCCTGGAGGGCAGCAGTGCGTTCTTCCAATTGATAGTATTCTTGTTGTAGTTGATGTGCACACTGAAGTAATGTATTGAACGTGCTATTTACATTATGAGATGCAAGGGGAAAAGTTTGAAATGCAGGGGAGGTGGGATTGGGGAGGGAGGTAGTGAATGCTGTGTGTGCCAATGATGTGGTGAGTGGTGAGGTGGGGGGTAGTGGAGGGGAAGAGGGTGGAATTGTGGGGAGAGGTGCTGTGGTGGGTGAAATGTCCATTGGGTCAGACAGAGTGGTGTGTACAGGGGCTACCATGTAGGTGGGTATGGTAGGTGAAGTGAGTGTGGTGTTCGTGTAAATTGATGTCGTTGCGAACATCAGGGAAATGTGCCTCTGAAACATTGGAGAGCGGATGAACTGCTCCACAAAGGATGGGTAATGGGGTGGTGAGGTTAGGTTGAAAGAGGTGTAGGGGCCAGATGGGAAGTGAGGGTCATGGAATGGAGGTACCCATATTGGGGGATAGGCTGGGAAACACAGGGTGCCTTCTGTGGGTGCCAGGTTTCCAACCACACGTGGAATTATGGGATGGCTAGTTATGGATTCGGAGGATAGAAGGGTTGAAGCGTACAAGGGATTGGTGACGAAGGAGAAGAGGGTGTCTTGTGAGGTGGGTTCTCGAAATGAGAATGATGTGAATGAGGATGGGTTATAAGTGAAGGTAGAGGTGATGACTGTCGTTTCTTCCATGGTGGGAGGTGGTGGTGGGGGTGGAGAAGGTGGTGATGGGGGATGCTGGGGTGAAATGGGTAATGTCTGAACGAAGGTTTCAGTAGAGAGTTCAATGGTGGTGGTGGGGGTAGTTGTGGTTTCAATGGGTACTTCTTGTTCTGTGACGGGTATCCTGATAGTCTTACCTGCGCGTGGTAATGTGTCAACTCTGCGTTTGTCATACCTCATGGACTGGCGGACTGTAGTGTGGACAGCCTCCGGAACTCCTAAAGATTCTGACACTAATTTGAGGGTGTGAATGAAATGTTGGTCCACCCCCTCATCTGATAAAATTTCTTGCATCAAAGCTTGACCTGACACAAGAGAGAGTTGATGTCGTTCTTGCACTGCTTTGATTGTGTCGTATAACCTTTGTAGTTGAGCTGTATATGCAGGTGCACCTACAATTTCTGGCACTTCTTGTTGCTCATCATGTTGCTCTTGATCATAATCCTCCTCATCTTCCTCCTGTTCTTCATCTTCATCATCCTCTTGATCCACTTCAACTGTGGTGACAGGTACTTGGGAGGTTGTTGCCTGCGTTTGCGCATTCTCCACTTGTTGTGCCTCTTCTGCCTCCAGCTCTACATCTTGTAATAATTGTTCGAAATCTTCATGCGTGAGTTCTTCCAAAGGTGCACCACTAGGAAATTCAAGATCGATTGGGATGGGAGGGAATATCAAGGTAGAACCATCGGTGCTGCGTCTTGGAAGTCGGAGTGTGAATGGTCAGACTCTTCGGGGTGGAGGGGTGACTTCTAGTGTTAGGGTGGCTCCACGTGGTTGAGCACAAGGGACTTGGACATTACCTCTCATCTTCTTAGAAGGGGGTCCAGTGGATGTCCTGCCTCTAAACTGCTCTACACGATTCCACATTAGGGCCCGTTGAATAGGGATATCATAAGCCAAACACCTATAAATTATTCTCGTCAGAGCACAGCATCCATATAAAACCTATTTCCGCGGCCATCGTTTGTGAGCTAGGTGTATCTGATCAATTATCCAGTGGGGTAAGTTGATGGTGAGGCTCTGTGTCTCTGCCAGATATAGACTAAACCAAATCTTTTTGGGCGGCATGGTGAATCTATCTTGGGCAGGAAAAGCAAAGTGTTGCATGCACATGTGAAGGCGTATTGCAATATTAGGCGTCATGGACACCATGTCCTTGAGTTTGGTGAGACTTCGATTCTTCATGTAATCCGGTACTAGGGTTTCCTTCTCTGTAGGAATATGCATTCCGCGCATATCTAGAGCCTCTCTCACCAAGTTGTTTGATAGCCTGAACCTCTTGAGCTCATTCCCCTTTGTCAGAGATGGAATCACAAATGAGCTTGCACCTTTTGGGTTCTTGTTTGGAGTCAAGGTGTTGATGAGATAGTAGCATCGCATGAAGTCAGGCTTTGGGAGCCGTGCACTGAAATATGCATCCAATCCTGCCTTCTCCCATATCGAACGTAGACCTTGTGCATTTTGTAACTTCTCGAATTCTCTTGTAAAGAAATGGTATTTACCTTGCTTCCCATTGAAGTCCAACTCTGATTCCCACAGGTACGTTCCCTCACCCAAGGGTCCTGCCACTTCACTAAACCAGTGGGAAGTTTTTCCTACGGGCATGGTATGGCCACTGGGAGGGTCCGCAATAGGTATGATTTTGATGGCCTGCAATTCTTCTGGTCTTTCATTTGTCTCAGGCAAAACGGGTAAACTGTCTAAGTCCACCACTTGCTGGCTTGTTTCTGTTTGAGAGCTAGTTCCTGCCGCCTTAGCCATGTTGAAAACTTCGCAGCTGGTTCTGTGAGAATATATGAATAAATGTTAACATTGCCACGGACACAAAAATGACACTGTGTCCCCTTCACAACATTAACATGAGGTTCGAGAGAGGTTAGAGGGTTAGTAAGTGCTCGGTGCTTGTGTGTGTAGTTAGGAATTGGGTAGACCTAAGAGCTAAGCGGAATGATGTGGTGTGAGAGTGAAGTAGTTAGTAGGTGGACATGGATTTACAATTGGGGTCCGGGGGTTTATTACAAGTTTTAGGTTGCCAAATGCAATAGATAGGTTTTGATTTTGACTTTGTGGAGGCTCTGGAGAGTGTGATAGGGTATTTACTTGAAAAATGGGGCTTTTTAGGGACCCATTTACAAGTGATTCTACTTGTGCTCATGGAAGAATACGTGTTCGTGCGTGATGTGTAAGACTGGGCCTCAGATGTTGGAGTGAGTGAAACATGTTGTACAGGGTTTGGCCTTGG
Organism: Ceratopteris richardii; assembly: GCA_020310875.1. Taxonomy (NCBI): domain Eukaryota; kingdom Viridiplantae; phylum Streptophyta; class Polypodiopsida; order Polypodiales; family Pteridaceae; genus Ceratopteris; species Ceratopteris richardii. The sequence continues at coordinate 45,968,407 of CM035424.1, forward strand.
TGTAGCTATTTGAGCCCGCAAGCAAGCCTTAGGCACCCAGATTTGTCGTGATTGTGGGCTGGCCTTCATTGACTTCTTGGGTACCCAAATAGACTTCACTTTCGCAGAAGAATTTATGAAGGACTTCTTATTAGTGTTGTGTTGTTGATTACTAATAAGAGGTTTTGGCTGTGGGGTTGGCCTGGTCGCAACAGGGTGTTCGCCTTTCCGCATCCATACTTGTTTCATCGACTAAAACGATCTGCTTTGCTCCTTTTTTTGGCCTCCAGTATAGGTAGTGTTCTGCTTCTTCTGTATTTGATCTGCCGTTGGCTGCTGCATCCTTTTGGCCTTTGGGAAAGAAGGGAGTACCGTCTTATCCTTGACTCCGTTGTTGAGACAATCCTCTTTTCTGCATCATACATTTTTGGAAAAGAATAGCATTGTCAACTTCATGTGCACCCCTGGAAGGACCAGGAGTTCGTGCCTTACCTAGTTCCTTGAGTGCCTCATTTTCCAATTCAACTGTAATTCGACTATGATTTACCCATACCTGAAGAAGTCCACTTCTTAGGTTTAGGTTGACCGCATGATCATAGATCCAGTCCTGACCCAAGACAAGAGGCTCAGTGAGGTCCTCATCTTGACACAGTAGTACTTTGACTGTCATTACTTCGTCTTGAATATAGAGGGGAAGTTCCACCTCGCCCATGCAAGGGGTTTCCACACCTCCCAATCCTATGAGATATGCTTCTATAGGATTAACAGTTAATTTCAACTCTTGACAGTAAGACAATTTAACAGCACTAGTGGCTGCACCTGAATCAATCAAGGCTCTTACAGTCCTTGCACCCTTTCCTTGTCCTATATCTAAGGTTATAAAAGGACGTCGATGAATTATCCTATGAGAGCTGACACCTGAAACTTCACACATAGCCACGTGATATCCTTGATCTGCATATGCATCTGGCATAGGTTTCTCCCTGCCTTGTCTTCTTAATTTCATTCTCCGTATGCGCTCTAAAGCTTCTGCTTGAGCTTCTTCTCGAATTTGTTTTTCTTCTTCTTTGCGTTTCTTAGCAGTATTGAGTCGATTCAGCATTTCCTCTGTGAGAGGTTCTTGATACAACTTGACCCTGCATCCGCTTATGTAGCTTGGGAGAACATCGCCTTCTAATGTGGCTAGTTGCACTGCTCCACTTGTTGAGATTCTATTAATGATCATGGGTCCGTAGCCTCTCTTCTCCAGTTTCCTCGCATGTTGTTTCAACGTGTATACTAGTACTAGGTCGCCTGCCTTCAAACCTTTATCCTTAACGTGGGCATCAAAGTATGCCTTCTGTCGTTTCTTAGCTGCATATATCCTTGCAGCCGCCCTCAGTCTTGTTTCTCCTAATCATTCTAGGTCAAAGATCCTAGAGGAGAGTTCATGACCTGTCCATTCATGCTCCTGTGCTACTTTCAATGTAGGTATTAAGAAATCCAACGGTAGCACTGCATTTTGGCCAGATACCATCTGAAAGGGGGTGGCTTGGAGTACCATTTTGTAGGCCACTCGATATGCCCAAACATCATGGTGTAGCTGTTTGTCCCAATCAGAGCATTTATTGTTCATGACCTGTCCATTCATGCTCCTGTGCTACTTTCAATGTAGGTATTAAGAAATCCAACGGTAGCACTGCATTTTGGCCAAATACCATCTGAAATCCAACGGTAGCACTGCATGGAGAGTTCATGACCTGTCCATTCATGCTCTTGTGCTACTTTCAATGTAGGTATTAAGAAATCCAACGGTAGCACTGCATTTTGGCCAAATACCATCTGAAAGGGGGTGGCTTGGAGTACCGTTTTGTAGGCCACTCGATATGCCCAAACAGCATGGTGTAGCTGTTTGTCCCAATCAGAGCGTTTATTGAGTGATAGGGGGCAAACTTCTTATGTACTACCAAGAATTCTTGGAGCAGATTTTCAATAACTTCATTCAAGAAGTGAGTGCCTCTATCACTAACTAGCTCTATAGGTAGTCCGTATCTAGTGAATACATTCTCAAACAAGAATTTAGCAGTTGTCTAAGCATCGTTCTTTGTCGTAGCTTTTACCTCTTCCCATTTGGTTAGATAGTCCGTGGCAACAATGATATACTCAGCATGGGAACCCTTAGCTGGGGGATTAATAGGACCTACAAAGTCTATTCCCCACTTAGAGAATGCGCGTCCACCCATCATGGGTTTCAATGGCATCTCATCTTTGCGTATACGATACTGAGTTCTCTGACAAACATCACACCGTTTCACATAGGTATGTGCATCCATGTGAAGGGTTGGCCACCAGAAGCCTGCAAATAGCATTGCCTTGATCACCCGATCTGGTCCAAAGTGTCCTCCTACTACACCTTGGTGAGCAGTTTCCAAGATCTTAAGATATTCACTCTCATGGACACATAGTCTCAGGTAACCATCTTTACCACGCTTGTATAGATTATCACCAATGAGTGAATAATCCTGGGCTTCTTGTTCTAAACTCCTTTGCCTAGCCAGGGTCATGTCTGGAGGGGCTGTTTTCGTCCTTAAGAAGGATACTAGTGGTTCACTCCAATCTGGCACTATGGACACTTGATAAAGAGTGGCATGTTCCACAGGTGGTTTAGTGCTACAGATTGGGCATTCCCTGCACAACTTTTGAACATCGGCCTCCATAGTCGGCCAATGCACTTCGAGTCTCCTTAGTGTCTGTAAGGTTCGTTGCTTTGATTAGTGTTGCTCTAATGCACCTACATGTGCTAAATGCAACCATTTAGCGTACTCATCCTCTTCCACACAACAAGCCAAGATCCCTTGATCTGTGTGCTTGTACAGACTTCCTACCATGATGTGGTACTTTTGGGCTTTTACTACCTCTCTATCCTGTGTGTTTATGACTGGGTGATTCGGCCCGTATGTCAATACTGGCACTAATGGCTTAGCCCACTGAGGTATTACTTCCAAATTAAACAAGTAAGCATCGGGAAGATCATCCGATACTCCTTGTGGGGCTTCTCCGGATGTGAGCCTAGAGAGATGATCTGCTCCCAAATGAGTCCTGCCTTTTCTCACCACTACCTCAAAGTCATATTCCATTAGTAAGAGGAACCATCTCACCAATCTACCTGTGTTGCATGGCTTGTTTACCAAGTATAGTAGAGCTTGATGATCAGTAAAAAATTTAAACTTGTTTGCAAGCAAATAATGTCTAAACTTTTTAACCACATACACCATGCCTAATCCTTCTCTCTCCGTAGTGGTATAATTTCGTTCAGCTGCATTCAATTGTCTACTAGCATAGGCAATTGGAAGATCCATATTACCTTCACCGGTAGGTTGTGCGAGTACACACCCAATAGCATAATTGGATGCATCCACGTGAACATGGAATGGCTTGTTCCAATCCGGGGTGGTCAAGATTGGTGCTGAACACAATCGCCGTTTAAGCTCATTGAAGGAATTTTCACACTCATCAGTCCACTCAAAGTTAGTCAAAAGTCCATACATGGGCTTTGCAATGACCGCATACATGTGAATGAACCAGCGGTAGTAACCACAATGCCCCATGAAAGCCTGTACTTCCTTGACATTCTTTGGCCTAGGTAACTTGGCTATGGCTCTCACTTTCTCTTCATCAGTGGATATGCCATTCTTTGACACTATGTGTCCTAGAATCTTGCCTTGCCTGACCATAAAAACGCACTTTTCGGGGTTCAGGCAGACCTGATATTCTCTACATTTGTCAAAGATTTGTCTGAGTTCAGGAATATGGGTTTGTCTAATGTTAGAATGAGCACAAAGATCATCAACATAGACTTCTAAGTTCTTCCTCAGGAACTCTTTAAATACATGGCACATCAGCCTCTGGAAGGTGGCTGGTGCATTAGTAAGCCCAAATGGCATTACTCTAAAGGCAAATATGCCCCATTCGGTGGCGAAGGCCGTCTTATGCTGATCTTGTGGAGCTATGGCTACTTGATTGTAGCCCGAAAATCCATCAAGGAAGTTGTACACTTCCTTGCCTGCTACTCTTTCTAAGAGATGCTCTGTGATAGGAAGCGGATAGTTATCTCGAATAGTGGCTGCATTAACCTTTTTCAGGTTAATGCATACACGCAGCTTTCCATTTTTCTTGGGCACCACTACGATGGGGGATACCCACTCAGTGTGCTCAATTTCATAGATGAATCGAGCTTCAACCAGTCTATCTATCTCCTCTTTGATCTTAGCAGCATAATTATCATTGTATGTGTATGGCTTTTGCTTGGAGGGTTTGGCATCTAAGGTCATGGGGATAGTGTGTGCGCATATGTCAGGGTCCACACCTTTCAAATCCTTGTAACTCCAAGCGAATACATCCCTGTATTCTCTCAGCAAGGCTATTAGCTCTTGTTCTTCCTCTTCTGTCAGGTCATGTCCTATGTAAGTGCATCTCTCCTCTCCTTCCTCTATGGCTACCACTATTTTCTTAGTGGTTTCTTTGTTATCATAGGCCTCTCCTGATTGAGCCTCTCTTTTAGGCATTCTTACCATGACTCTTCTATCGTCTATCTCATATTTTTTAAAGTTTTCCGGGACCTCAAACAAAGATTCTTCCTCTGCTTGTGTGACTTCTCTCTTCTTCCTTTTCTTTCCTTCTTCCTTAGGAGTTACATGCGTGGCTAGCCTTACATCATTTGTAAGCTCTCCGTGCCTCTGGGGTTGAAATTCTACTTCATAGAAGTATTCTTCATCTGATGCAAAAGGTGGGTCCATAATGATTGACTCTAGATCGGAGTCACTTGCATCCTCAAATGCATCAGGGCTAGGTTCACACTCTTCTAACACTGCCTCTCCCATGATTGGCTCTATGGAGAAGACTGAAATGTCATAGCCATCCTCATCACAGTGGGGTGTCCATTGTTCCTCATTGATGGCTACATCCATTGTTGCTAAGATTTATGCCCAGCCATGGGGTTCAAATTCTTCATCAGGAAATACTACAGGTGCATAGGCTGGGTCTTGAATGGGTCTATGTGTTTCGTTTGCACCTATTTCTCTGGCCTTTTCTCTTTTCTCCTCTTCTACTGCCACTTTCCACATCCATAAGTGGGTGTCTTCATGCATCCATGAGGATCCTGATCCTATGGAATGCACATATTCCGTATAATCTTTGGCTCTATGGAGGGGATTCCATTGGATAGGAGGGACATCTCTATGAGAGTAATCTTTCAGTTTCACTTTGGTCGTAACACCTAAGTGTTGCAGGTACAAGGAGTTGGTTCCCCAGTCCTGTACCACTTGCAACTGTCGCATAAAGGGTCGTCCCAAGATCATTTCATAGGCATGATTTTTGCTAAAATCACATATAGCAAATGTATGCTCGAACTCGACACCACACGTGGTGAGAGTTATTCCTTCTAGCAATCCTAAGGGCCTCTCAATATGACCATCGGCCATCTGCAATTTCATTCTCGTTGGCCTGAGTGCTGGCTTGCCCCAACGCTTCCATAGGGAAGTGGTAGCAATTGCAACTCCTGCACCTGAGTCTAGAATGGCCTTGGTGGTGTATCCTTGATGGGTGATGGGAAGATATGTGTTTCCCTCTTCGCCCTCACTCATGTCTCCTATCTTGTCCAATGGTATTTCGGGCACTGTTCTCTGGGATCCTACCTGGGAACGAGGTTTTGCTATCTCTGGTACTTGTTTGGCTACATGTTTCCATAGCTCTGGCCTTACTTTGAGTAGCTCTTCTAAGGTGAGGTTGCATTGTACTTTAGTGTTTCTCACTACCTCTGTGTTCCTAGGTATGACTGAGTCCTCATTTCGTACCATGACTGTGGGTGCTCTCATACAAGTAGACTTAGCTTCCCATGGGCCTGTGAAGTGGGGTAATTCTTGTAGAGAGTTAGACTCAAAGTCTAATCTTTCCTGAGATTGGGTGCTCTCATGCTCCTCATAAATGGATGGGATGTCTTGTGGGAATTGGTCATGTGCATCATCCACAAGTTCAATGGGAGGAGGGACTTCACTTTCTTTAGCCCATTTGTCTTCTTGAATCTCTCGTAGGAATTCTGGTGTGAACCGATTCATAGAAGCAGATGTGTCTGGCTCCGTAGAGTTAGGCACATAGACTTCCTGGGCAGGAAGGCTTACTCTTTCACTTGCCTTGCCCTTATTTTGAGAGGAGGGTTCCTTTTCTGATTGTGCAATTAGCTTCTCTATCCTTTCTAAGAGTCCTTCAAAGTGCAACTGCATCTTAGCTGAACTAGAGATGTTAAAGAGGCGACTGGCTTCAAACATGGTTTGAGCCAATTCCACCATCTTATCACAAATTTTGGTTCGTTCTAGCTCTAGTTCTGCTCTAGGGTAACACTTTTCATGATCAGTTACGTTTGGCCCTTCTTGGATTCTGGCTTGATATGCTTTAAGCATCATATTAAGGTCCTCAAGAGTGGGATCTGCTAGGACTGATCCTACTCTAGGGGGTGGTGGAATTAGGTGAGGCGGGTTGGAAGGTGGCGGTTCGGATGGAGATGGGAATGGTGGTGGTGGGGTAGTGAGAGAGGGAGTTTGAGATGTGAGTTCAGTTATCCTGGCCTTTGTTTCTCTGAGGCTTTCCTCAAGTTCACTCATCTTTTTTGCCCATTGTCTTTTCATTCTTTCGCGACTATCTCGCCAAGCTCTAGTCCTTTTCTTGGTTATGCTCTCAGTTTCACTAACATCTGGGCTCTTTTCCTGGCCTACCTCTTGGTTTTGCTGCAATGCTTGAGCTCTAGTGACCACCTGTATGGGTGTAGTGGAAGTGACACTTCCTGTGGAATCTACCACTAACCCAATAACGTTAATAGGAGTGATTTTTGGCATATTATTAGGATTCTTAGGGCATTCTCGTAAGAGATGCTCCTTTCCACACTCTTGGCAAAAGCCCTGGATCGTCACTGATTGGGGTTGTGTAGGTGGAGGCATGGGGCAATCACGAATGAGGTGATCTCCCTGACATCTGTAGCATGGTCCTCTAGGAAATGGGGTTCTTACTTGTCTAGGTTGAGGTCTAGGGTTGGGGTTTGCATACATGACGTTTGTGTAATCAGACTCCCAACTAGGTTCATTTGGCTCTTCACTATAGTAGGACTCACCATGTTCAGGAGATTGCATGTAGTAGGCCTGGGGGCTGTCAATATGCGTCGAATCAAAGCTATGGTCACTTGGGTCACTTTCAGAAAGCAATGGGGTTACAGGGACTATAGCTCTATTCAGGTTCTCTTCTGCAGCTGCATATTTTACTGGGATCACATTAGCTGGGGTAGGGGGTTGTTGTGCTAACACAGGCTGAGGCCTTTGTTGGTTTTGGTATTGTGGTTGGTAGGTTTGTTGAGGCTTAGCATACTGCTGCGGTGGGTACTGATTCTGGTATCTTCCCTGCTGAGGGTAGGGTTGAGGGTAGGGTTGCCTAACCGCCTGCTTATTGTAGGGGCAATCTTGCGCGGTGTGATTGGTGTACCTCCGTTCTATGGTACAGTACTAGCTACTAGGATTTACTTGGGGTTGATCCATAATGGGACATACATTCGCCATGTGGTCGCCACCACAAGTATAGCATCTTTTCACAGGGGCAAACCTTGGGATCTATTTACTAGTAACACCTAATTTCTGAGCTACTTTCTCTGCAAGTTCCTCAATTGATGTGGATTGCGTGGAAGAGAGGCTAGAGGCACTATCTGAATCTTTGTATATCTTGGAAAGCTCTAACTCCTCCCCTAGGTTATCCTCGATGTCAATGCACATGCGTACACACTCTTCTATGGTCCTAGGGTCCTTCAAGTACACATAAGATCTCAATTTGGTACTTAGCAATCCATCCAAGAATAAAGCCACTTGCTTAGCTGGTGTGGGTAGCTCCGAAACAGGGCATCTTTCTAAGTATTGCCTAAATCTTCTTCCTGCAAGTCTCACGGTTTCTTGAGGGGTTTGCTTGAAGCTGTGAATCAGCGAGGAGGTATTATGTCTTATGCCACTCTTAGAGAATTCAATAATGAAAGCCTCTAGGAGTTGGTCTATACTCTTGAACTGCCTCTCGTTTAGTGGTTGAAACCATGTCAGGGCAGTGTTCCTAAGGGTTAGACCAAAGGCATTGTACTGCGTGAACAGATCTTCAACTTGTTCAGCTCTCAAGGCTTGCCTGAACTCAGCCACATGATCGTAGGGATCTCCAGTGCCATCGAAGTAGTTTTTCATGGACTTAACTAGTTGGGTCAGTCTCAAAGTCCTTGTGTGCTCTCTAGGTCGTGGTAGAGGGAACTCATCCGCATGTCTTTGATTCCTGGGAGCTCTAAGTACCTCAGGTTCTACTCTATTTGTTTCCGTCCTCGTTCTTTCTCTGCAACCCTGGGTTGGCAAAGCTTACCTCAGGTCCATCTCTATGTCTGTCTCTTTGAGCTCCATGAGCATGGGACGTTCCAGCTCCCGAGTGACCATAGGACACGTTCGATATTGGTTGGGGGAAAACGAATTCACCCTTCCAAGTGTAAGCATGTCTGTCATTTTCTGTAACCACAAAGATCCTCTCTGAAGCGTGATCTAAGTAGGTCACTCTACCTGGGCTATCTGGATCTTTAAACTCATAGATCATGATTGTTCCTATATCATTTGGCCGATCAGATTTACACCTCCAAAAGGCTTCGTCAGTCTCTTGGTTCAGAAGCAGATCTATACTCTTGTTGTCTTGGGGAACCCATTCGGGATTGAGGATTCTAGTAAGAACAGATTTCCCTCGAGGGGTCCTAGGTTCTTCGCCCATGTTTCCTTGCTCCAGGTCATCTATGTCCATCTCAGGGATCACATTCCCGAATTCGTCTGTCCTATCTGGGTGATTGGTGACTACGTATATGGTTCCTTCTTTGTCCAAGTATGCTCCGTTTTCAAACTTGACAGCTAGGTGCTCTAGTCCTATGGATTGGTCAGGGTTTTTAATCTAGACCACGGATCTTCCTAGACCATCCTCATAGATGCTAGCACCTAATTGGTTGGTCCTAAGGTATTCCAGCTGTGTCTTGTACGGGCCTTCTACCCTGTGCAAGTATCGCACTCCTGAACTTCCCGTAGGTCTATCCATGCCTTGAGACATCTCTGATTCACTAGTCTCAGAGCTAGGGTAGTATGAGTGGTGGCTCAACTGCTGGGCCCAAGACCTAGCAGTGTGGTTGACACTAGCCTCTGAAGACCTAAGACTTTGTCTATCTCTCCCTAGATGTCGCCCTGATCTAAGATTCATAAGCCTAATTGAATAGCCCAAATTTGCCTAAGTACAACCTCGTTGCTGAGTTCTTTTGTATCAGTTACTTGATTCTTTTTAGTGGTTACAATGTTTATGCTCTTGTCAGAAATCACGTCGTCAGGAATATTTGAGTTAATTTTCGCACTGTAAGTTGATTGTTCCACGTTAGATTCTTTCCTTTAAGGTTATCGCATCACGAAGAGATTATGTTTAACCTTGAACTTGAGTGCATAGGTAGTCTCCAACTTGATTGATGCCTATCGTTGCCCTGACTTACTCCTAGCACTTCCCGCACTTAGCCTAAGCTACGAATTGATAGAGGGTGTTGAGGATTTTCCAACCTTGAGTTTCTTTCCTTGTGTTGTTGCCCTGGTGTGCCCAGGATGCGTGTTCCCAAGCTTGCACTTACTCTTGCTTAGAATGCCCTCAAGTGCTCTTACTGGACCTATAAAAGTCCCACGGTTAGCTCAAGACTTAGATTCAAATGACACAATAGACCACCTTCATGCATGTAACTCACAGACCAAATTATCCTTTGCTTTTATGGAAAACAATCCCAAGGATCCCTCAGTTTTCCTACCTCGGGGTATGGTCAACTTCAAAAAACCCTATCTAATAATCCTGAGCTTTCCCCCCAAGCTTTCCAACAAAACAAGAATCACAGCAAACGGATTTCGTATGAGAAAGTTATGTCAGTTCAGGCTTTAGGGATTAAAACAAGGTTCAAACAGGCTAACAGGTCAACAGGGTTTCCTCAAATTGCTTGTTTATAGCCTCCCTATATGTCCTATAGCCCAATAGTTATGCCCAAAATTAGCCAAATTCCTCAATTTAATAAACCCTAAAAAATGGCCGAAAATGGCTGTCAATCGCGATTGACTGGGCTATCAATCGCAATGGATTGGTGTCCGTCGCGATTGATGGTTGTCCGTTGCGATGGATGGCTGTCCGTCGCGATGGATGGCTGTCCGTCGCGATTGACAGGTGTTGTCGCGATGGATGGCTGTCGGTCGCGATGGATGGCTGTCCGTCGCGATGGATGGCTGTTGGTCACGATGGATGGCTGTCCGTCGCGATTGACAGGTGTCTGTCGCGATGGATGGCTGTCGGTCGTGATGGATGGCTGTCGGTCGCGATGGATGGCTGTCCGTCACGATGGATGGCTGTCCGTCGCGATGGATGGCTGTCCGTCGCGATTGACAGGTGTCTGTCGTGATGGATGGCTGTCGGTCGCGATGGATGGCTGTCCGTCGCGATTGATGGCTGTCCGTCGTGATGGACAGGTGTCAGTCGCGATTGATGCTATCAATCGCGATGGACTGAAAATTTGTAATTTTTTCAAAAATTTTTGTGGATCTGTGCTGTGCCAAGCCTCTAGTCTACTGGGGTGCACTCAGTTTTACCAAAAGATGAAAATTTCTGTCAATCGCGATCGACAGAAGCTGGCGACTGCGAGATAGTTCTCCACATTTCCGTACCTGCGCAACGTGCTGGAGGGGATGATGCTGCTGGAACCTGCAAAAAACTCAACAAACATGCAAAAACAGTGTGCACAAGATCGCTCTCTCGCTCTCTCTCACAAGTGAAATGAGGGAAATGAAAGGGGGAAGGAGATATAGTCAAAAAAATTGAAATTTTTGCGATGATGGAGATGGAGGTGGAAGATGATGGGGATGATGATGGTGATGATGATGATGAAGTAAGGATGAGAAAAGTAAGGAAAAGTAAAGAAATTACCTACAACGCCAACGTCACAACTCTACGTCTTACCATCACACACTCGTCCTCAAAGCTCGATCCTCGGCAACGGCGCCAAAATTTGGTGTAGCTCAGTGATGAGTAGCACCTCCTTTAATGTCAATCCGGGAAGACAAGAGGATGGTATGAAGACCCTGAGCAAGTGAAGGCACAAGTGCGTGAGTGAGAAGCACACAAACATGCACACACATACACACACACGTGCACACACGGCAAGACAAAGAGTGAGGAGCAATGGAGTTCTTAGATTACTTTCAAAAAGCTCTTACAAGTTCATTTCAATTACAAGCTAACCTCAAAAATGAGCTCTCTAGCTCTATTTATAGTTTTTGACTAGGTTTTGGCCCTGTCCAGACCTAGTGTCCGGCCTACTTAAAAATTAGGTTCCAGGGCCAATTTGAGGGCTTAAACGGAGTCTAAAAAATACGAAAATTCATATGTAGGTACTTCTAAGGCTCCTCAAGCTCAAGGACTCCTTGGCTTGCACAAAATGGAGCTACAAAAATATGAAATGGTATTTACAATGATTGTTAGTGATAAGAATCACTGTTATAAAGATGTTGATTTGGAAAAATTTGAAGGGCCTATCTGCCAGATTTGCGTCGACTGCTTTGTCTACTCAATCTTTCACCTCGCTCTGACTCTCTCCGCTGGCTTCCTTGTCTAGTCAGTCCTTGGGTGCCCATACTGCTCTCAACACTTCTCTAAACCAACGAGAGGTCTTGCCTACATGCATGGTATGACTGTTCAGGGGGTCTTGTATTGGTATAATCTGTATAGCTTGCAATTCCTCTGATCTTTCAATTGTCTCAAGCATGATAGGTAAACTCTCCATATCCACCACCTGCTGACTAGTGCCTGCCTGGGAGCTAGTTCCTGCTACTTCAGCCAAGTTATGCTTATCTACTAGAAGAAGAAAGTCATATTAGTATTGCATCGAAAACATGATAATACCGTGTTCCCTTTACAATACCAACATGCTACCGATGTGGTTAGATTGTTAGTGAGTGAGATGTTTCTTGTGACTTGTGAGTGTTAGTTAGTAAGTTAGTGGTTTGTTCCTAGATGCATACTCTGGATGTGCATTGTACTCGGAATGCATCTATTCTGGTGTGAATGGGTTTACAAATTGGGTCGGGTAGTTTGATACAAGGTTTTATTCTCCAAACTTTTAGTGGATGATTGCATCTTTTGAGTGTGATGACCTTTACATGTTTTTGGCATATGATTGCTTGGATTTGGGACTTTTTGGGTGCCCATTTCCAGATGTTCTGGTGTGATTTCATGTGTGGGCATGTTGATTGCAGACGAATGCCCTAAAGTGAATAATATGAGTGATTGTGTGTGACTATTCAAGCTTGTGAGCTTATGCAAAGTTACTTGGGTGTGGAAGCAAGTCTTAGCACCCATATTTGTTTTGCATTAGGATCATCCTTCATTAACTACTTTGGGACCCAAATAGAAATGGTCCGTCTCGGGAGATTCTTTGAATTCTCTTTCTTGGTAGTTCCTACTTGAGTAGTTGGTTTGGTGCATTGTTGGGGTACAACCTCTAAAATAGAGGGTTGTTCACCCTTTCGTATTCATTTCATAGTTTGATTCATCTGGTTTCGTGCACACCTTTGACTATGAGCATAGACCATCTACTTCCTCTGCTTCTTGTACTCTTTGTTTCACTTTGCCTCGATCACTTTTGGAAAAGAGGGGAGTTCTATCCGATCCTTGCCTTCTTTGTTGAGAACATCATCCTTCTACATCACAAAGTTTTGGACAAAAACCACATCTTTATCCTCATGTGCACTCCTAGAAGGACCATGAGTTGGTGCCTTTCCTAGTTCCTTGTGTGCCTGATTTTCTAGCTCAATTGTGATGCGATTGTGATCCACACAAACCTAAAGAAGTCCACTTCTTACGTTCAGGTTGATTGCATGATCATAGATCCAGTCTTGACCCAAAACAAGAGGTTCCGTGAGATCCTCATCTTGACACACTAGCACCTTGACTATCATTAGAGCATCTTGAATGTAGAGGGGAAGCTCCACCTCGCCCATGCAAGGGGTTTCCACACCTCCCAATTCTATGAGATGTGCTTCCATAGGATTGACTTTTAATTGCAATTTTTGATAGTAAGAAATGTGAACCATGCTAATGGCTGCACTTGAGTCGATCAAGGCTCTTACAGTCCTTGCACTCTCTCCTTGTCCTACCTCTAGGGTCACAAAGGGTCATCGGTCAACTATTCTATGGAAACGTACTCCTGATGCTTGGCACATTGCCATGTGATATCTTGGAGCTTCATAAGCATCTAACCAAGGCTAATCAATACCTTATCTTCTCAATTTCATTCATCGGATGCATTCAAAAGCTTTCACATATGCTTCTTCTTGAACTCGTTTCTCCTCTTCCTTACGTTTCTTGCCAGTGTTGAGTCGGTTTAGCGTAGAACATCACCTTCTGGAGTGGCTAATTGAACTGGTCCACTTGTTGAGATCATATTGATGATCATAGGTCCATAGCCTTGCTTTTCCAATTTCCATGCATTTTTCTTCCGTGTGTATACTAAGACGAAATCTTCTGCCTTCAAGCCCTTATCTTTCACATGAGCATCAAAGTAAGCCTTTTGTCTTTTCTTAGCTGCATGAATTCCTGCCACTACTCACAATCTTGTTTCACCTAAGCATTCCAGACCGAAAATTCTAGATGAGAGCTCATGGCCAGTCCATTGATGCTCTTGTGCTACTTTCAATGTAGATATAGAGAATTCTAATGGTAGCATTGCATTTTGGTTGAATACTATCTAAAAGGGTATGGCTTGGAGTACCATTTTATAGGAGGCTCTGTATGCCCAAACAGCATGGTGTAGCTATTTGTCCCAATTAGAGCGTTTGTTATTCATCAATTTCGTCAAGACATTACATGGAATCTTATTTGTGCTCTCAGCTTGTCCATTAGCTTGTGCGTGATAGGGGGCGGACTTCTTATGAACGACCATGAGTTCTTGCAACAAGTATTCAATGACTTCATTCAAGAAGTGGGTACCTCTATCCCTTACTAACGCTATTGGAAAACCATATCGTGTAAATACATTCTCAAATAGGAACTTGGCTGTGGTTTGTTTATCGTTCTTCATTGTGGCCTTTACTTCCATCCATTTAGTCAGATAATCGGTGGAAACAATAATGTATTCAGCATGTGAACTCTTAGCTGGGGGATTAATAGGATCGACAAAGTCTATTCCCCACTTTGAGAATGCAGATCCACCCATCAAAGTTTCATGTCATGATGCAGATCATCCCATTTCTGATGCAGATTTACATGATGTAGTTGTTGATGAGAGAGCTGATATTGAGGAAGCAAAAACTATGCCAAAATGGCTGGTGCAGACTTTGCGTGACAACAAGTTAGATGCACCTCTGTCATATTGTACTCGATGAGGCTATCATAGTGCCTCTTTTGCATCAGATTGCTATGCTATGGCTGCATCTAGTCTCTTTGATGAGAATGAGCCTGTCTCATTTGATGGAGCACAAAATTCAGAAAATTAGATGGTTGTTATACAATCTGAATATGATGCTATAATAAAGAATGGTACATGGTCTTTATGTCACTTGCCTCCTAGCAAGAAGGCCATAGACACAAAGTGGGTATACAAGCTCAATTCTTAGCCTGATGGAATAGTGGACAGGTATAAGGCTAGGCTTGTTGCAAAGGGTTACACACAGGAAAGAGGCATTGATTTCGATGAGACCTTTGCACCTACATGTCGTATGATTACTGTTCGGAGCATCTGTGCGCGTGCAGCTCATCATGGTTGGAATGTACATCAGTTAGACATTAAAACTGCATTTCTGAATGGTGACTTGCATGAAGAAGTGTATGTTTTTAAGTCCCGTGGCTTTGTGCAGAAAGGGCATGAAAACTAGGTGTGCAGGTTAAAGAAGGCATTATATGGTTTAAAGCAAGCACCAGGTGCTTGGTATGAGAAGATACATGCCTATCTGATTGCACATGGTTTTGAGAACCGTCCAATTGAGAGCACCTTATATGTTAAGCATGCTAATGATGTGCTTCTGATCATTGTTATCTATGTTGTTGACAACATGCTGCTCACTGGTCCTATTGAGAAGCATATTGCTGATTTTAAGGCTGATGTGCATGCCTCATTTGAGATGTCTGATTTGGGGCATTTGCATCACTATTTGGGCATTCAGTTTATGCAAGTTAATGGTGGAATGGCGTTGTGTCAAATGAAATATATTGACACATTATTGCAACGTTTTGGCCTTGAAGACTATAAGCCTATTGCCACTCTTATGGGGACAGGTTTATTATTGAGTCTTCATGATGCTGGAGATGCATGCTGTACTCTATCAGCAAGCTGTTGGATGCCTGATTTATTTATGCATTACTCAACCAGATATTCAGTTTGCTGTCTCACAGATTAGCAGGTTTATGCATTGCCTAGGTGTCAAGAATTAGTAGGCGGTTAAGCTCATCTTTCGCTACTTGAGTGGTACTCGACTACTTGGGTTGTTTTATCTCAAGAGGGGATCACTACCACCAAATTTGCATGCTTTTTCTGACTCAGACTGGGTTGGTTGCTATAAAACTCATGTGTCCACTAGTGGCTTTTGCTTCATGCTTGGTAGCTCATGTATATCTTGGTTGAGCAAGAAACAGCCTGCTGTGGCCACTTCCAATTGTGAGGCTGAGTATAGGGAAGCTTTCATAGCTACTGTTGAGTGTGTGTGGCTCAGACGCCTTATGGTTGATTTGGATGTTGGTCAGTCCTCTGCAATCACCATCTTCACTAGCAGTCAGAGCGCATTGGCAGTTGCAAGGAACCCTGTGTTCCATGCTTGCACTAAGCACATTGAGGTGCATTATCATTATGTCCGGGAGAGGTTCTCTGCTGGGGAGATCAGCTTGGCATATGTGCCCTACGCAGCAGAACATTGCACACCTTTTCACGAAGGCTCTGCCTAGGGAGAATTTTGAAGATTTCTGCAAAGCTTTGGGCTTACTTCCTTTCGTGGAGTGATTTCCACATAGCTTGGCACTTCCTTATACATGAGTGCCATCTCATTGTTCACCGCATCACTCCTAGGGCAGATTTGTTGATATATTTAGGTAGTGATGTGTGTGAACACTCTAGGACTGTCGAGGCACTTTTTCCCCTCTTTAGGAGGTTTTTTTCTACCGGCTTGTATATACACATATTGCCAATGCGCTCTGACTGTGAGTGAAGATGGCAGTGGTAGAAGACTTACAAACACCCAAATTAGCCACAAGGCGTTTGAGCCACACACACTCAACAGTAGCTGTGAAAGCTGACCTATACTCAACCTCAAAACTAGAAGTGGCCACAGTAGGCTGCTTCTTGCTCAAGCAAGATATACATGAGCTACCAAGCATGAAGCAAAAGCCACTAGTGGACACACGAGTGTCATAGCAACCAGCCCAATTAGATTAAAAAAAAGCATGCAAATCTGGCGGTAGTGATCCCCCCTTGGGATAAAACAAAGCAAGTAGTCGGGTCCCACTCAAGTAGCGAAAGATGCGCTTAACCGCCTGTGAATGCTTGACTCCTGGGCAATGCATAAACCTACTCATCTGTGAGACAACAAACTAAATATTTGACCGAGTAATGCAAAGGTAAATCAAGCATCCAACAGCCTGTTGATAGAGGACAACATCAAATCCATCTCCAGCATCATGAAGACTCAATCGTAAACCCGTCTCCATAGGAGTGGCCATAGGCTTATAGTCTTCAAGGCCAAAATGCTGCAATAATGTGTCAATATATTTTGTTTGACACAAAGCCATTCCAGCATCGACTTGCATAATCTGTATGCCCAAATAGTGATGCAAATGCCCCAAACCAGACATCTGAAATGAGGCATGCAAATCAGCCTTAAAATCAGCAATATGCTTCTCAATAGGACTAGTGATAAGCATGTCGTCAACGTAGACAACAATGATTAGAAGCACATCATTAGCATGCTTAACATATAAGGTGCTTTCAGTTGGACTGTTCTCAAAACCAAGTGCAATCAGATAGGCATGTATCTTCTCATACCAAGCACGTGGTGCTTGCTTTAAACCATATAATGCCTTCTTTAAACTGCATACATGGTTTTCATGCCCTTTCTGCACAAAGCCACGGGGCTGAAACACATACACTTCTTCATGCAAGTCACCGTTCATAAAATGCAGTTTCAATGTCCAACTGATGTACATTCCAACCATGATGGGCTGCATGTGCACATATGTTAAAAATAAAGAAGTAAGCTCGTATATATTTTTGCAAAAAGGATTTTCTTCAAGTAGAAGGAAAATACAAAATGAAAAATAGAAGCATTCACTTCAGGAAGTAGTGGAGGCCAAAAGAGAATCATTCAAAAGAGAATCAAATCCAAAAACTGAACTGTAAGAGGAGTGGCTGTCCAAAGTAGTGGAGAAATGATGGAGAAGAGCTCTCAAACTCATCATGAGAGTTTTTGGTCACTTGGCTATAAAAGAGGCAAGGGAGGACACTCAAGAATAGAGGAAGAAGGCATGGAAGCCCCCTTGTAGCTACTTCATTTGTTTTGAGTCATTTCGTTTAGTTCACTCTCATAGAGTATGTCTAGCCGCACACCCATTTCTAGGTAGTCTACTTGTGAGAGTCATATCTCTCAATATATGTATCCAATTTTAGTGTTTAAATATTCCTTAGAAAGCTTATCTTGAGTGCTTCCTCTGTCTAAAACAGTTTTATGAAATTCTTTGTGTTCTGTGAGTTATTCAGTTTTTAGTGAAGTCCAGTTTTCAGCCTAACTGAGTGGACAGGTAGCCTGTTTTGTATCAACGAGTTGCCAACCCAAATCTCCTCCGAATTGAGTGTTTGATAGCTCATTTTAAAGATATTGGTGCTTAGTTTGAGTCACCAAAGTTTCAAGTTCATTGCGTTTTTCAGTTGGTACTTGTTTTCATTTGAAGGTTCAGCTGTTGGCAAGAGTCTTGATCGTAAGAAGGTCTTCTACACTTTCCGCTGCGATTAGGAGAGGAATTCTCCAACAATTGGTATCAGAGCATTGGAGTTTGAAGAGGAAAAGCATTGGAGCTGAAGTAAAGCAAAGGAGAAGCTACAAATCAAGGGGGAGCTTCGTGAAGTCAAGAAAGAGCGCCACAACATACTTGAGGTAAACTTCAATCTTGGAAGTTTTCAATGGCTGATTTAGGACAACAAGTTGAGAAGTTAGACAAAGAGAATGTTCAGTCTTGGAGGTATAGAATGATAAATTACCTTTAAGGTAAAGGTTTATGGAGTCTAGTTAGTGGAGACGATCTACAACCGGTGGACCTTGAAGATCCCAACATTACTCCGGCACAAAGGAGACAATTTGTTGATTGGGAAGAGAGGAATCGAAGGGTGATGTTCCTCATCTCACAAGTTATTTCTAACACTATGATTGGTCATGTGCAAAGCTTAGAAACATCCAAGGAAGTTTGGGAAGCATTGGAGAAGGTGTATGCTACCTCAACAAGGTCTCGGAGGATGCAACTCAAGAACGAGCTCAACAACATGAAGAAAAGCTCAAACCAAAGCATTAGTGAGTATACATTGAGGATCAAGGAGCTTCGAGATCATCTAGCATCAGTTGGATGCAAGATAGAAGAGGAAGACATCGTCCAAATAGCCCTCAATGGCTTGAGGAGTGAAGAAAAGTGGAAGCCCCTCATCACAAACATTCTTTATAGAGATCCTCTTCCAACGACGAGATTATACCAAATCTTGTGGCTGAAGAGGTTGCTCAACAAGGAGAAGGAAACAAAGGTAAGGATAGCCATAGTCAAATGTTATATGCAGGATGAGGTAGAGGAAGGAACTCAAGAGGAGGCTCGAGAGGAAGAGGAAGAAGTTACAACAACACAAATTTCAGCCAACACAACTCAGAGGACAAGGACAACTCAAATGACAGCACACATGGAAGAGAGGGTGGAGTGGAATGGAGGGATGGTGGGACGGAGGGACGGTGGGATGCACGGATGGAGGGATGGTGGGATGGAGGGATAGCGGGATGGAGGGAAAAGGTTGGTCTTCTCATCTCCTCCTTCAATTGCGGGCTTTATCCTCAAGCTCCACTAAATGTGAGCGAAGTCGCACACTATTGCTTACTCCTAAATCAGCAAAAATCAGACCAATGTACTCGTATCAATGTTTATGCAAAGGTTCATTTATGCTCTTTTTGTCGCCTCCTAAATCAGCAAAAATTAGACCAATGGAGGGATGGTGGGATGGAGGGATAGCGGGATGGAGGGAAAAGGTTGGTCTTCTCATCTCCTCCTTCAATTGCGGGCTTTATCCTCAAGCTCCACTAAATGTGAGCGAAGTCGCACACTATTGCTTACTCCTAAATCAGCAAAAATCAGACCAATGTACTCGTATCAATGTTTATGCAAAGGTTCATTTATGCTCTTTTTGTCGCCTCCTAAATCAGCAAAAATTAGACCAATGGAGGGATGGTGGGATGGAGGGATAGCGGGATGGAGGGAAAAGGTTGGTCTTCTCATCTCCTCCTTCAATTGCGGGCTTTATCCTCAAGCTCCACTAAATGTGAGCGAAGTCGCACACTATTGCTTACTCCTAAATCAGCAAAAATCAGACCAATGTACTCGTATCAATGTTTATGCAAAGGTTCATTTATGCTCTTTTTTGGTGATATCCCATCTCAAAGCTTAGAGTTCGCAGGAAGGACGCCGTATGTGCGGTTGGCTAGGAGAAGAAATTCAGGTCCTCTCAAACTGAGCAGCAGACTCCTCCAAAGGCAGCTAAAGGTATTTTTCTTGTGTGGAGTGGCGATGGCAGGGGCTCATCAAAATCAAGATTTTGTGAAAAGCGAAGAGACTGAAGAAGTCCTCTTCCCTTTCCCTTTTGTCACTTTTGGCAGCCATTTTATCAACGCTCTTTTCAAGTTCTCTGTGTGTGTAAGTGTGTAGTTTGTAGCTCGTACGCAATGGGAAAAGCAAGACAACAGGATGAAGAAAGAGAGAATGTGGCAGGGGGTGGGTTTCGGGGGTTGAGGGGGCTATGGGCGGGAGTATGAGGGGCTGGGGGTGGGCTACATGTAATAAAGTAATTTTATGATCCAAGGATCAGGCCGGTTCAGACTGATGGAGAGTATTAATCTCCAAAAGAACAAGCTACTCTTGAATTTAGAACACCTCTATATCAAGAGTAACTCCAAACCTTCACCAATTTAGAGGATCAATGACCAATTATCAAAATTTTGACTAAACTGTGAAGATGATGACTCAACAGAAAGTATGCTGCACATAACTCTCTCATTGACTTATTAAATGTGTAAAGTTTTTTATAAACCTTTACACAAGGTATTGCCTATAGTTTTCGCACCTCCTCGAAGTTAAATCATTCCAAAAGACTTAGTAGATCTTGAGAAATGGACTTAACAAGTCACCTATGTCTAAAACTGTTCTTCTGAGAAGTCAATTTAGACACCTGTAACTTCTAACACTTGGTTCTCTTAATCTAGAACCCATTTATGAAAATGCTTTTAGCCACAAGTAGCTTACCTTCCAACTTAAAGATTGAGTGCTTGCTTGCTCAAAAATTTACACTGTGGAAGGAGAACTAACCAAAATATTGACATCAAATTTTGTGCCTGTTTCAGGAACCAGTGAACACTTCTTCACATATAAATGCTCCTACTCATAATTCTCACAGCCTGTTTATAATTAGGCTCTCAAACTTTAACCATAGACTCATTAACTATGGAATTAGACATCTACAAAAGGATTCTTGAAATGATCAAGCACAGAAGGAGAATACACAGAAAGATCGGGTGCAACATTTTCCATTTCTGAGAAATTCTTACATCTGAGTAATGAGAGAGATTCTACTCACTTCTAAAAGTCTAATGACATCTAATTCTCTTCAAATCTTGTTCTCACATAATCTCTCTACTATGCCCCGACATTTTCTTTGTATATATAGGTAAGTTTTTACAAGTTCATGATAAACTGACTCTAAAATAATGTACATATGTATACACATCTTTATCTCCAGGATATGCATTTCCTTCATGCTTCATGACTTGGTCTTTTCTTCAGTCCTTGACTTCAATTCTTCACCCAAAACCTTGATTGCCTTGCACCAACAGCTCCCCCTCAATTATCAATTGAGGTTTTATCTATCTTCTTTATGCCTGCCATGTCTTT
The DNA here is from genome assembly GCA_020310875.1 of Ceratopteris richardii. NCBI lineage: Eukaryota > Viridiplantae > Streptophyta > Polypodiopsida > Polypodiales > Pteridaceae > Ceratopteris > Ceratopteris richardii. The sequence continues at coordinate 45,989,641 of CM035424.1, forward strand.
GAATCTCTGTAGCTTTGGTCCATCCAAGCTTTTGGTTAGCATATCAGCTATCTGATCTTTTGTTGAAGTATGTATGACTTCAATCTCTTTATCCATCACCTTCTCTCTTAGAAAGTGATACTGACTCTCAATGTGTTTAGTCCTGGCATGAAACACACGGTTAGCAGCTAAATACAATGAACTCATGTTATCTCCATGAATAGTGGGTGTACTCTGAATAATGTCAAAACTCTTCATCAGAGTCTTAAGCCATATCACTTCCTTTGCAGCTTCAACCATACCTTTGTACTCTACTTCTGTAGATGACAAAGCAACTGTGTGTTGCTTCTTTGAACACCAAGAAATTAACTTATCTCCCACATAACACAAGTATCCATCAGTTTATCTCCTATCATCAGGATTACATGCCCAATCTGCATCACTATATATCTTGATGTTTGTATCTGATGTAAAACCATAATACAAACCCTCTTTGAGTGTACCCTTAATGTTCCTCAACACTCTTTGTCCTTCAATCCAATGTTCTTTCCTAGGACAATGCATGAATTGAGACAAAACTCCAACTGCATATGACAAGTCAGGTCTAGTTAAAGTAGCATAAATCAAACTACCATTCAAACTTTGATATAGCTTCATATATTTGAACTCTTCTCCTCCATATCTGCTTAACTTGTGATTCACCTCCATTGGAGTAGGTGCTACCCTGCAATCATCCATTTTAAACTTGATCAACAAGTTCTTCAAATACCTTTCTTGAGTTACATACACTCCATGTTGAGTGTATGAGATCTCCATGCCCAAGAAATATGACAAGTTTCCCAAATCACTAATCTTGAATTCTTTCTCCATTTGCTTCTTTAGGCTTTGAATGCCTTTCTCATCTGTACCTCTAAGAATTATATCATCAACATATATGCACATGTAAATGAATCCATCATCACTTGCTTTGACAAGCAAGCTACTATCTGCTTTAGATACTTGGAATCCAAGTTCCTTCAAGAACCTCACAAGTCTATAATTCCATGCCCTTGGGGCCTGCTTCAAACCATACAAAGCTCTCTTGAGCTTACATACATACTCTGGATACCTTTCATCTCTAAATCCTTGGGGTTGCTCCATGAAAACATCATCTGAAATTTAACCATTCAAAAAAGCAATCTTCATATCTAATTGACATAATTTCCAACCTTTACATGCAGCAATAGCTATGAGTGTCCTGATGATTGTCATCTTTGCCACAGGACTATAGGTCTCATCATAATCTATACCATAAGTCTGAGCAAAACCCTTCACAACAAGTCTAGCTTTATATCTAGACACACTTCCATCTGCATACCTCTTTGTCTTGTAGACCCATTTGCATCCAATGATCTTCTCGCTATTTGGTTTAGGAACCAACTCCCATGTCTGATTCTCCATCAATGCATCATATTCCTCCTGCATAGCTTTCTGCCAATTCTCTTTGCCTTTTGCCTCTTCATATGTAGAAGGGTCTTCATCTACCTTTATCATATAAGCATAATCTTTGGTAGCCAAAAAAGAAGTGTCATAGCTATACCTTGTAGGTTGCCATTTGTGTCTTGTTGACCTTCTAAGTTCTCCACTCCTTGAGGTTTCTGGTTCATCACACTCTGGATCAAACCTTGGCACTTCTTCAACTTCAACCTGTACTTCATTATTCTTCTCTTCATCAAATATCTGAACCTTTGATTTACCCTTCTTTTGATCCACAATTTCTTCCTCACCTGCATAAATATTGATTGTACCTACATACCAAGTACCTTGCTCATCTAACATCCTTAGACACAAGGAATTGTTTTGTGGATGGACTCCACAACCTATATCCCATCTGCTTATCATCATATCCAATAAACACATATTTTTTAGCTTTAGGCTCCAATTTATGCCTCAATTGTGATGGCACATATGCATATGCCAAACATCCAAATACTTTGCAATGTTCTAGAGTAGGTCTCTTACCCCACCATGCCTCATATGGTGTCATACCTTGCAAAGATTTACATGGTAAGCTATTGACCAAATAAGTAGTTGTGTTTACAGCCTCAGCCCACAAATAATTAGGGAAATTTTTCTCCTTCATCATTGACCTTGCAAACTCAACAAGAGTTCTATTTCTTCTCTCTACTACACCATTTTGTTGAGGAGAGTACCTGCAACTAATTTCCCTTTTTATACTTGCATTCCACAAGTAATCACTGAACTCATTAGAGAAATACTCTCCCCCTCCATCTGACCTTAGTCTCTTCAATTTATGACCTGTAATTCTCTCTACATACACATGATAATGTTTGAATGTATTGAATAGCTCTAACTTATCTTTGATCACATAGATAGTGATCCATCTGGTAGCATCATCAACATAAATCACATAGTACCTTGAACCATTGATACTGAAATCTTTTGATGGTCCCCACACATCTGTGTGTACCAATTCATGCTTTTCTGAATACATAAAACCATGCTTTGAATAAGATTGCTTATGAGCCTTACCTAATTGACATGCCTCACATTTGTGTATCATATGTTGACCTGCAATATTAGGCACTCCAAGCACTGAACCATTATTAACCATATCTTTGATACCTCTTTCATTGAAATGTACAAGCCGCTTGTGCCAAAGATCTAACTCAGAGATCTTATGTCCTCCATAAGTGAACAAGGCATGACCAACATTACCTTGGATCTTTAATGTGAACAAACTTCCTTCTTTCTTCCCTGAAAAAATCTGTTTATACCCATTGCTAGGGTCTTCCACAAACACTCCTTCATTAGTGAACCTAACTTCATAACCTTTTTCAACAATTTGTCCTACACTTATCAAATTCTTAGGAATTGTAGGAACATACAAAACTTTACTCAAGAGAGTACTTCCATCCTTGGCCTTAACTGATCCAATTGACTTCACATTGTGCTTTGTATTGTCACCTGTTTGAACTACATGATTAGTTACCTTATTCTCCAAATCAATCATCAAAGCTATGTTGCCACTCAGGTGATTGCTACACCCTGAGTCAATGTAGAAGACTCTTTGGTCTTCACTTTGCCTTTCACAAGTTGCATTCATTATCAATGTTGAATCCTCCTTCTGATCTAAAGCATAATTGTAGTGGGTATTGTTGTATTGTTGACTTTGGAATCCTCTACTTGCATTTCTTCCAAAGTAACCTCTACTACCTCTACCTTTGAAATTACCTCTTTGATTTCTTCCACCTCTTCCTCTTGAATTAAAATTCTGATTATATCCACCATTACTCTGAGTATTATGCCAACAATCATTAGCTAAGTGATTTGTCTTACCACAAATCCAGCAAGCCTTTACTCCATCTTTATTACTCCTGCCTCTTCCTCTACCTTTGCTACCTCCTCTTCCTCTTAGGAAGTTAGCTTGACTAGTTGTACCTTCATCTTCATTTGCTTGTTGCTTCCCTTTGCTATTTTTCTTCTTATCCTTTGAATACATTGCTTGACCTGCACTCTTATCACTTTCACCTTTGACATCCTGCTCAAAGGTTAACATATGTCCTAGCAACTGGTTTAAGTCAGGAGTAAAATGATCAAGTGATAATTCAGTAGACAAAATGAATGGCTTCCATTTGTCATCACCTCTCAAACCTGTGAGGATTTGCCTTACCAATTTATCCTCCTCAATATCTTCATCAACTGCTTCTAATGCATCTACAATATCCTTCATCCTTGTTGCATAATCTGAGAGGGATTGAGAGGCCTTCTTCTTGAAAGTAGTAAATTCTGCCCACAAGGATGCCTTCCTTGACTTTGTGGTGTTTTGAAAATGCTCCTCCAAAGCATTCCATATATCACTTGCACTTTCAAGACCTCTAATGTGAGGTAGCAAGTAATCATTGACTGCCATATAAATAATGCTCCTAGCTTGAGCATCTTTCTTCATCCAATTCTTCAATTCAGATAATTCCTCCCTAGTTGGAACACTAGGATCTCTGAATTGAGGCTTTTCTTCTTCACCTGTAATATAAGCTATCAAGTCTTTGCTCATAAGATGAGCTTCCATCCTCATTGACCATGCTGGATAGTTCTCTCTATCCAACTTCTCTATCTGAAGAGAATCTCCCATCCTTTCTTCACCTGTATATTGAATTCTTCAAACTTTATGAGTAATAGATGTACCATTACTTCGAATAATGTTCCTTTTGTCTTCCTTGATGTCGTATGACCTCCTTATCAAGCTTTGCCCTCAAGCTTTCACCTTTTAAACCTTCAGATGTTGAATTCTTTATAACTGCAGCAGTCGAGATCCTCCTTTCTTCAATTCTGATGCTTCTTGCTCTGATACCACTGATGGAGAGTATTAATCTCCAAAAGAACGAGCTACTCTTGAATTGAGAACACCTCTATATCAAGAGTAACTCCAAAGCTTCACCAATTTAGAGGATCAATGACCAATTATCAAAATTTTGACTAAATTGTGAAGATGATGACTCAACAGAAAGTCTGCTGCACATAACTCTCTCATTGACTTATTAAATGTGTAAAGTTTTTGAAAAAACTTTGCACAAGTGTCTTCTATATTTTGTGCACCTCCTCAAAGTTAAATCATTCCAAATGACTTAGTATATCTTGAGAAATGGACTTAACAAGTCACCTATGTCTAAAACTATTCTTCTGAGAAGTCGATTTAGACACCTCTAACTTCTAACACTTGGTTCTCTTAATCTAGAACTCGTTTAAGAAAATTCTTTTAGCCACAGGTAGCTAACCTTCCAAATTAAAGATTGAGTGCTTGCTTGCTCAAAACTTTACATTGTGGAAGGAGAACTGATCAAAACATTAACATCAAATTTTGCGCCTATTTTAGGAACGAGTGAACACTTCTTCACATATGAATGTTCCTACTCATAATTCTCACAGCCTGTTTATAATTAGGCTCTCAAACTTTAACCATAGACTCATTAACTATGGAATTAGACATCTACAAAAGGATTCTTGAAATGATCAAGCACAGAAGGAGAATACACAGAAAGATCGGGCACAACAATTTCCATTTCTGAGAAATTCTTACATCTGAGTAATGAGAGAGATTCTACTCACTTCAAAAAGTCTAATGACATCTAATTCTCTTCAAATCTTGTTCTCACATAATCTCTCTACTTTGCCCCGACATTTTCTTTGTATATATAGGCAAATTTTTACAAGTTCATGACCATACAAAAGTATATGATAAACTGACTCTAAAATAATGTACATATGTATACACATCTGTATCTCCTGGATATGCATTTCCTTCATGCTTCATGCAATGGAAAATTATGAAAAGAGTAAGCTGTTCCAAGTTCGAACCAAGTGAAGCAATTCCAAGAAAGCAACCGTGAAGACGGTACTTAAGTCTATGGAAGGTAAAACAGGGGGGGGTGGAGTTGGGGCTGCCATGGGTGGAGTGGAGTTGAGGGTGGGTGAAGTTGGGAGAGGGTGGAGTGGAGTTGAGGGTGGGTGGAGTTGGGAGAGGGTGGAGCGGAGGGTGGGTGGAATTGAGGGTGGGTGGAGTGGAGGGTGGGTGGAGTGGAGGATGGGTGGAGTTGGGGGTGGGTGGAGTTGAGGGTGGGTGGAGTGGAGGGTGGATGGACTTGGGGGTTCCATGGGTGGAGTGGAGTTAAGGGTGGGTGGAGTTGGGAGAGGATGGAGTGGAGGGTAGGTGGAGGGTGGGTGGAGTTGAGGGTGCGTGGAGTGGAGGGTGGGTGGAGTTGAGGGTGCGTAGAGTGGAGGATGGGTGGAGTTGAGGGTGGGTGGAGTTGGTGGCGGGTGGAGTGGAGGGTGGGTGGAGTTGGGGGAGGGTGGAGTGGAGGGAGGGTGGAGTTGGGGTTGCCGTGGGTGGAGTGGAGGGTGGGTGGAGTTGGGAGAGGGTGGAGTGGAGTTGAGGGTGGGTGGATTTGGGAGAGGGTGGAGTTGAGGGTGGGTGGAGTTGAGGGTAGGTGGAGTGGAGGGTGGGTGGAGTTGAGGGTGGATGGAGTGGAGGGTGGGTTGAGTTGCGGGTGGGTGGAGTGGAGGGTGGGTGGAGTTGAGGGTGGCTGGAGTGGAGGGTGGGTGGAGTTGGGGGAGGGTGGAGTTGGGGTTGCCGTGGGTGGAATGGAGTTAAGGGTAGGTGGAGTGGAGGGTGGGTGGAGTGGGGGCTGGGTGGCGTTGAGGGTGGGTGGAGTGGAGGGTGGGTGGAGTTGGGGGAGGGTGGAGTGGAGGGTGGGTGGAGTTGGGGAAGGGTGGAGTGGAATGGACGGATGGTGGGACGGAGGGATGGTGGGATGCAGGGATGGAGGGATGGTGGTATGGAGGGATAGCGGGTTGGAGGGAAAAGGTGGTCTTCTCATCTCCTCCTTCAATCGCGGGCTTTATCCTCAAGCTCCACTAAATGTGAGTGAAATCACACACTATTGCTTACTCCTAAATTAGCCAAAATTAGATCAATGTACTCATATCAATGTTTATGCAAAGGTTCATTTATGCTCTTTTTGTCGCCTCCTAAATTCTGTGGTGATATCCCATCTCGAAGCTTAAAGTTCACAAGAAGGATGCAGTATGTGTGGTTGGCCAGGAGAAGAAATGCAGGTCCTCTTGGACTGAGCAACAGACTCCTCTGAAGGTAGCTAAAGGTACCTTTCTTGTGTGGAGCGGCGATGGCGGAGGCTCATCAGAATCGAGATTTGATGAAAAGAGAGAGAGACTGAAGAAGTCCTCTTCCCTTTCCCTTTCGTCGCTTCTGGCCGCCATTTTATCAACGCTCTTTTTAAGTTCTCTAAGTGTGTGTAAGTGTGCAGTTTGTAGCTCGTACGCGATAGGAAAAGCAAGACACCAGGATGAAGAAAGAGAGAATGTGGCGGGGGGTGGGATGCGGGGGCTGCGGGTGGGAGTATGAAGAGGTGGGGGGGTGGGCCGCGGGGGCTATGGGCGGGAGTATGAGGGGGTGGCAGGGGGTGGGCTACGGGGGCTGCAGGCGCGAGTAGGAGGGGGTGGCGGGGACTGTGGGCAGGTGGGTGGGAGACTAGGCGGGGGGAGCTACGGGGGAGGGAGAGAGAGAGAGAGAGAGAGAGAGAGAGAGACAGACAGAGAGAGAGATAGAGAGAGAAATGCACCGTGCTACACTCTGTAATCCTTGAACAAGAAAATATTGTGGTGCCACTCCACTAGTCTATGTATCACGCTTTCCTTTAGATGATTGTCCTTCACCACTACCACTAGAGGGTGTTCCCAACGTGCTAGTAACTTTCCATGGATGCTGATCACTATGGTACTTCAGATAAGATTCACTAGAATGCATTATACGCATATATCATAGAATTCTTTCTTTCATCCGACCTTAATATGCCCTCAAACTGGCTATTCCAAGCCCCATGGCCGATGCCTGTGTCAACGAATTTTGGGAATAAATCAATTACTAGGTTCTTGGGATGGTCAAGTGTCTCACTGAGGCTCTATGATTATTTTCCCAAAGGAATATTCATTGCGTAGAGTTACTCATCACTTTACTTTGACTATCCACCAGCAAACTTGTAATTAACAATTTCACCACTAGACTTCCTAATAGTATACAGAGTACGTCACCGCCATAAAGTCATTATACTCATTAACGCAGAATAACATTGATTCTCCACCGACGATTTACTTGCAAGCACAATTAAAGTTATATCCTCATCAACAAAGTATTACACAAACAAGATCATTGAAATAACTTAATACTCAAAACAATAAGAATTCAAGACACAATTTTAAGAAAAACTTGCATTGAAGTGACCCACAGGCACACTGCACAGACCCACAGTCGTGCATCTTGCTCCCATGCATCTGCTTCCCCACTTTTTCATTATCAAAAAGTTACAAGTGCTACTCTACATCCTTTCAATGTGCGTCCTTCTCGAATTACATTTTCTCGATAATTACAATTACATTCTGGCGGCCAAACAGACCTTGCAGCTTCAACTTTGGTCCTATTTCATCTCTCTACCACTCCATTTTGTTCTGGAGTGTACTTGGTTTTGATCTCACTTTTGATGCCTCTATCTTGGAGATAGGCATTAAATTCATGGGAGAAGTATTCTCCCCCTCCATCTGACCTTAGCCTTTTTAATGTTTTCCTTGTTTGATTTTCAACACGAGCAAGATACTTCTTGAAACAATTGAATACTTCATCCTTGTGCTTCATAAAATATAGGATCGTCTATCTACTAGAATCGCCAATAGAAGATACATAGTACCTGGATCCTAAAATTGATGGTTCCTTACTAGGTAATTCCCAAACATCTGTGTGGATTCACCATGAATGTGACCTTTCTTCAAAGGGTTGTCTATGTGACTTCCCAAATTGACAAGCACTACATTTGTATATCATATGTTGCTTGGATATACTAAGTAGGTCAAGCACACTTTGATCCCTGCATATTTGTATCAAACTTCTTTCACCAATGTGAGCCAATCTTTCATGCCACATCTCTAATTCTGATATGTTTGTCCTCCATAATTGAACAGAGCTATATTTCTACTATCTTGTAATTCAAATGTAAAGACTCTACTTGACTTTTCTCCCTTTGCAATTCTCTTGAATCCTTGTTGAGGATCTTCAACAAATGCTCCATTCCTTGTGAATCTTACCTGCAATCCTTTCCCTACAATTTGTCCAAGACTTATAAGGTTTTTAGTTATGGTAGGTCCATACAATACCTTACTTAGTAGATTCATATTCCCATCTAAGTTCTTCACATTTCCAATGTTTTCAACTGAGTGCCTATTGTCATCTCCTATTTGAACATCATGTCTATTCCTTGGATCTTCCAAGTCTGATAGTACACCCACATTCCCTAATACATGATTGGAACAAGCAAAATCTATATAGAATACATGCTCATCTACTTAACCTTGCTTCATGGTCATGTTCATCAATAGAAGTGAGTCCTCTTGTGTCTGCTCTTCAGTGTAATTTTTGTAATGTCTTCTTCCTCTATATCCTCCTTGGTTATTTGTATTGTTGTAGTTGTTGTTGTAGCCATTGAAGTTGTTTGACCTTCCTCTTCCATAGCTTCCTATATGGAAGCCTCTTCCTCTCCGATTTTTGGGATTCGTTAAACAATTCTCAGTGGTATGATTAGTCAAGCCACATAGGCACATGAAGAAGAGCTTTCAAATCTCCCCCTACATTGTCTACCTTCTCTGCCTCTTCCTCTTGTACCTCTACCTCTTCTTGCAAAATTTGCTTGGGAGATACTAGCTTCATCATCAGATCTTTTGCCTTTGCCTTTGCTATCCTTACTTTGAATAGTTGTCCCATGAGAGTGTTGAAGTCAGGTACCTGCATTGTCAGAGAGATCCTCTCTCCCTTTTCTGATAAGAAATGAAGGACAACTTTATTGAAGAGTTTTCTTCCAATATAATTACATATAAACTCTCAAAAATATGTTTTCTATGAACTTCTAATTTGACTAAACCATCTCTTGAGTATTTGCAGGCTGAAAAAGATGGTGTACATTAAGTAAGAACATCTAATTGAACAAGACGAAGTGCATGTGCGAAACTTCATATATGGAATGTGTAGATGCCCTTAAGTGCCCCTAATGTGAAGGGTTTTGGGAGTATGAGATTAGGATGTTTCTTTGAATATAAGTATACATCTTTCGATGGTCTAAATATGTATGATTATAATGTTTTGATGTATCTTTGCTCTAGTGTTGCTTCAGGAAACATTCTTAAAGATAGCTAGAAAGGTAAAAAAAAATATTGATCTTGATATTTCTTCAAGTGATATATATCAATTTAACCCACATAAGGTCTAACAGGCTATAGCAAAAGTAGCTGATACACTTGAACATATGTTTGAAATGGAGTGAACCTAAATGAATTTATCTATACGTTTAAACTTGTGATAATGGTAAACTCACCTATAAACCTATATAAATATATACGTATGCATATGTCAATAAACATGTGTATGTGTTGTGTGCTAAAATAAGTATGTGAGTGCATACGTAAGTGAGGTCGCGTGTGTCAGAAGTTGTGTGTGAAAATATGTGTATATGTTTATGTTTATGCGGGTGTTAACTTTGATTGCGAGTAAGTGAAGACTTGAGTTGTGTATCTAGTTATGTGTCTCTTCTTTATGTTTGTGCGTAGGGGAAACCTTAAGTGATTATTTTAATTAATTAATAGTTTGTGATGTGCTACCCATATGTGTTTGTAATGTGTGTGTAAATAATAATGCATCTATTGAGAAGTTATAATTTAATGGTGATATTGAAGCTATAGAAGAATTAAAATCAAACAAAGAAAAAAAAATACGTGTGTGTATTACTAGTTAAGTTTAAGTTTAACTATATCTGATTGTGTATTAACTAAAGCTTTGTGGTGTGCATGTGTGCATGTAAAGAATGTGCCGTGTGTAGACTTATGTTTATGTGTGCATATGTGTGTTTGTGTGAGTTACGCATTAGTAAACTGTGAGTGCATGCATGCATATCTCTATGTACATATTTGTGTTGCATTTTTAGTTCTTTTCCTAATGCTTTTTTTCACGTGCATACGGTTATAGAGAGAGAGGGAGAGAGAGAGAGAGAGAGAGTTTCATAGCGATGGAGAATATGCACAAATGAACGGGAGGCCGATGATGGACTGGGGGAGAGAAGATCAATGGGGGGGAACAACAATCAGCAGAGGGCGGGATAGTGCTTCCATTACGGGTTTTCACATCTGACTTTTACTCTGTTTTTCTAAAGCCTCAGGTGTCCCCCGTTTTCTACTCCTCATCATCACCATGTTGGTAACCCTCTAAAAGATGTACGCGATGTCAATGATCTAAGGCACTGCACCTGCATATATAGAGAGGAGGTCAATCGACAATTTTGGAGGCAATTCACGAAGGTCATTTTTTATTGAGCATCTGACACACGATGATGGAGATCTGAAAATCGATGGAAGGCCAATTTTACATATTATCTCTGAGAAATTGATGGAAGATTGATCGGACGATGGGGTGGCAATCTACTGATAGGAGTGGAATACAAGGATCATTAGTCATCAACAATATCATCGCCTAACATCTTATATGCACTCTGCCTTTCTGACACTGATAGCAGCATGATCTAACGGACTACCACCTGGGAGGGATCTGACGAAGAAAAGTAAGGTCAACTTATATTTTTTACCAGTTGTTATGATGAAGCGATCTGCATGCAAGTCCTTTTAAGAATTTCTGATAATCACTCATATCACAACGACAAATGCCGGTAGTTCCGAATATGGTCAGAGAACGCGGTGAATCATTATGTAACCAGAGTGTTTGTATTTTTTGAGTCAACTTTTTATATATAAGTCACATCTTTTACAATTGTGGATTCTCTGTTAATTACAACTATGTTGCACTCTGTGATTGATTAGCTTTGAGCAACTTTGATGTTTTTGTTTTATTTTTCGTGACATGCAATTATAATGATGTAATTACCTGACGTGGCCACATTCTAACAACACGGTGGCGTGACATTAATCTGATGCTCGAAGGGAATCAAAGCATATGCTCTGAAGGATCTAAAGTAGTTAACAACATGACAAACAATTTTCAAGAAGCTAATCTCCTTAAGCTGTTCTGAATTGCACAACGCGCGTGAAGGCGATGTCTAGAGGAATTTCAATTTGATCGTTTCATGCACGTTGCAAGGTTAACTGGTGCCTCCATGTTTGGATGAGTGGCTGCCTCCTTTCACACCCCTCGATGACATTGGTGAACGTGACGTGAAAACAAAAGACACTGCAACTCAGGTACGTATTGTTTCTATTTGCTTGCATATGCATTGATGAAGTTAGCAAATAGTCACGGGCTTCTTCTTCCATGGGCCGCTTGATTCTAAAACCTTGCATTTTCTTGGGTGTTGAGGGCTGATCATATATGGTCTGACAACTCCACCGAAATTGGCAAGTGGTTATCCTCTTCTCGCCACCCTTCTCATCGACATCTGAAGCAAATCAGGTGAAATAGTTCGGAATTTTGACTGATTTCTTAGTTGTTTATAAACTTTCTTGCATTTCATGAGTAGACGTGTTCATTCTTCTGATATGTAAGGAAAATTATTAAGATTATGAAACAACGAATTCAAAATTGAAAGTAGGAATGTGTATGAAATGAAGATAGTAATTAGAGATTATATGGCTGTCATAAGGATAGAAGAGGGAAAAACATGTCTTGCGACTCCTAGTAGAAGTAAGATTATTTTATATAAGTAGGCTAGCTTAGTTTCCAAACCATTTAGCTAATGAGATCCTAGTTCCCACAATAGCATGCCTCTAGAACCTCGAATAGGGGTTAAGCCTTTCCCCTCTAACAAAAAAGTTATGAAGAAAGAAAAGAGAGATGCATAAAGCAGTACATTAATGGTTGCGCATCATGAGAAATGAAAAATGAGAAAAATAAAAGAAAGAAAGAAAAGAAAAAGAAAAGTTATAGTTAGTTGTGATCTCGAAATCACTTCTGCCTTGTATTGTGGGCAATATGAGCGGATGTATGCTATAGAGGAAATTAGTTAGATGCATCTTATGGAAAGTGGTTCAGGGATGAAGAATAGAATGCTATGAGGAATTAGTTAGACGCATCTTATGGCAAGTGGTTCAGGGATGAAGAATAGAACACTTATATGAATTATTTATTACTTTTGAACAGGGTTAATAGAAGCGCAAGTGCCACAGTCACAACAATAATATCGCTTAATATCTTATATGCACTCTGGCTTTCTGACACTGATAGCAGCATGATCTAAGGGACTACCACCTAGGAGGGATCTGACGAGGAAAAGTAAGGTCAACTTATATTTTTTACCAGTTGTTATGATGAAGCGATTTGCATGCAAGTCCTCTTAAGAATTTCTGATAATCACCCAGATGACAATGACGAATGCCGATCGTTCCGAAGATGGTCAGAGAACGTGGTGAATCATTATGTAGCCATAGTGTTTGTATGTTTTGAGTCAACTTTTTATATATAAGTCATCATTCACAATTGTGAATTCTCTATCAATTGCAACCCTGTTGCGCTCTGTGATTGATTATCTTTGAGCAACTTTGATGTTTTTGTTTTATTTTTTGTGACATGAAATTATAATGATGTAATTACCTAACATGGTCACATTCTAACAGTGCGATGGTGTGACATTAATCTGTCACTCGAAGGGAATCAAAGCATATGCTCTGAAGTATCTAAAGTAGTTAACAACATGATAGACGATTTTCAAGAAGCTTATCTCCTTAAGCAGTTCTGAGTTGCACGACGCGCGTGAAGGCGATGTCTAGAAGAATTTCAATTTGAACGTTTCATGCATGTTGCAAGGTTAACTGATGCCTCTATGTTTGGATGAGTGGTTGCCTCCTTTCACACCCCTTGACGACAGCATATCCATGGTCCATTGCTATGCTGAAGGCTTCCCATTTATCATCTTCCTTCATTCCATTGATCACTTGTCTCACAATCTGCTCCATTTCAATGACTTCTCTAATGCTTCCAAGTTGGTCAGCTAGGTCCTTCATTTTAGTGACAAAGTCAGTCTCACTTTGTGTGGGCATCTTCTTGAGTGTAGTGAATTCCATCCAGAGTTGATTCTTCCTAGCTCTAGTGCTTGAAGAGAAGAACGCTTCAAGAGCATTATATGTCTCTTGTGATGTCTTGCAACTTCTAATGTATGGAAGTAAGAAATCAAAAACTCATTCTAGCTAAAGCATCCTTTGAGCACCATGTTGTTAACCTTTCTTGTTCTTCTTGAGTAGGTTGAACTTTTCTTCTAAGTATTGGCATCATCTCATCTCCATATACAAAACAATAAAGATTTCTACCTTGAGGATATGCTTCCATTCTAAGTGACCAAGGAGATTAGTTATCTTTATCCAATTTTTCAATAGATGACGAGAATCCATCTCTCATGTTGAGTTGATGCTACCTCTGATACCACTCTAAGGAGATGGTTGGATACACTCCAAAGATGAGGTGGTGTTGCACAAATCCTGCTCTACACTTGCCAATGTAGGTTCAAAGTAACTTTGTAGACACTTTTAGCTCCCCAAATAAGTGTTTCAACCCACAATGTACCTTGGGCATCATCCTCAAATAGTTATAGAAAAACACATAAGTTTCACATTTGAAGGACTCCAAAACTTGTTGTTTTAGGACTTGATTCCTCTAAAAAAAAATACTTAGTGCTCACTCACTGATACCAATTGACCCAAGAGCTTTTATACATATCTAAATGAAGACCTTAGCTCACTATTACAAGTTATTTCACTAATTTAGAATCAGTATATGATGTGAAATGATATTAAGAATTTGGGGGTGTAATCCTGAATTTTTAGGAAGATGAGAGTGATTAGACATAGGTTGCTTGCAGAGACCTTATCTCATAATTTAATGAATCAAATGATGTAGAATTTGCTATGTGAGAAGTAGCCAGATCATGCTACCTATCCCAATCCTTTCTCATATAAAAAAAATAAGTATACGCAGAGAAGTCGATTGATCAATATCACTAAAATGATGACTTTACAACAGATAATAGTACACAGAGAATGACTTGCACTAAATGAATCAAATGTATATGATTATGAATGTATGATACAAGGGAGATGATGTAGGCCTACTCATACATATGTGCGCTTAGTGTAGGCACAATTGTGAAGCTCAATGACTCCTCCTTCTCTGCATATCCCCATGTCTAATAGTCATATGTGTATATACTCATGAACTGAATTTGAATTTTGAAATCTGCAACCTAAAAGTGTTCCAAATTTTTTTATGGTGATTGATTTGATTCTAACCACTTATGTGGTTGTGACATACAATTTGTAATGCTACACGATTCCCTCTATTATTTCCTTTCCACTTACATCTCAATAGTTAAACTATATGCTTTTACAAGAGGTGTTCATATGTGCTCTATGAGTTATCAACAAATGGTATGTGATAAGCCTGTGATATTTGGTCAAGAATCAAGGCTTGCCAAATGTACCAACATATCACACATATACTTTAGGGTTTCTTACACATATATACACATATAAGCACATAGGGTTTGCACACATGCACTTAGGTTCATATCCATATCCGCATGAGTACACATAAAACACTTAAGCATTTGTAGGGTAGACACACACATAGGCCTATACATAGATATTCACAACATATGGGGCACATACAAACATCAATGATTATCCATGCACAGATGTATGGACATATGTATAGAAATTAATTCACATTAACTTGATTACTCAGAAACACTTCAAGCGACTCACATGTAGGATTGCCCATCTTTGGGACTCACAAAAACACATGGCAAGAAACACATTTTCCTAAAGTTTTAGTACAAACATAGGGTTTTCTCATTTATATACTAAAGATTATGATGGAGGGTGTAAATAGAGATAAAGCAGAGGGTTCCAACGAAGGTTCAATGATGTCCTCCTGTTTTGATCAAAGCACATGTTCAACTTCTTCAACTTGCATGCACTAAAGAGAGAGGTCAAGTAACTTAGAAAATCATTAAAAACATATTTTTAAGAGAGTAAAGATCACTACGTTTAAAAGAAAATTTTAATTTTGTTGAATGTCAATCGGAGTAATGAAATCCTTTTGACAACATCCCAAATTTTGTTGGGGGATTGTTTAGTTGAAAGAGGCTTGTGTGCTTGTAGGGGAAGAATGGAGAAGAAGAAGAAAGATAGTTGCATCAAAAGCCTCTGTGTCTTGATTAGAATAAAACATTCCAAGAGCATGTCTACAATGAGACAAAATATCATCTCTGTATAATAATTAAGCCAAAGAAGCACACATAAAGGTATACAAAGTACCATAACTACTTGTGCATTCAATCTCATCTATGCCAATCCTCCATCATGTCTATTAACTTGCCTTCATGCACTCCTTGCACTCAAGCTTCCAATAAGGTATAAGGATTTGTCATTTCTCTATCGACATGCAACACCTCTTTGAGCACACGTTAGTTTCTCTCTTTCTCCTCTCTAGGAACTCTCTCTGCATACTTTATCACCTCTTTTGCACCTTCATCATTCTCTTTGCACACTTTACTTCTCTAGCCATGCACTCTTCAAGTGTGTATCTTGCTCCTTCAATTAGATGTGTGCAAAAGCTCTCCAGTCTGATTCATACCAAATTGTGAGTTCTCATTATTTTTATGTGAGTTTCACTTCCCAAAATAGAAGGTTTCTTGAGATCTTAAGAAGTGCAAGCCATTTGTTTTGATGAATTCTTTTGGAAATGATTTTCCAAAGGAGTTATTTACTCTTTATGCATATTTGGGAAGCTAAGGAAGTAAATTAGGCATCCCTAAAGTTACATTGCGTGGCCTAGTGCAAGTTTGTTGCAACAGCTCATCTTTGCACATATCCCATCACCTCGCCATAGTGGTATCATAGCAACTAAGCATCATGGGTGATGGATTTCTCTCATCTATTAACAAATTGGATTGAGGTAATTACTTAGCATGGTCACTCAAAATGGAGGCCTATCTATAAGGAAGGAGCCTCTATGGCTACATATTGGAGATGTGATGTTGCCTATGCTCAGAAGCAAGGAGCAATCAACACAAGAGGAACAAGAAAGATTAAATGCATGGTTCTCAAATTAAATGATACTTTGGCAAGGTCATACATTCTCAACTCTTATCTCTAATTTCTTACTTGCAGACATTAAGAACTGCAAGACATCACAAGAAACCTGGAATGACCTTGAAGGATTCTTCTCGTCAAACACTAAGGCTAGGAAGAACTAGCTATGGATGGAGTTTCCATCAGGCATAAAGATGCCCAAGCAAAGTGTGACTTATTTTGTCACCAAGATGAAGGAGCTTCCACACTAGCTTGAAAACATTGGAGAATTCATTGATGAAAAACAAATAGTAAGATAAGTAATCAATGGTATCAAGGCTCATCACAAGTGGGAAGAATTCATCACAACTATGGACCTCTAAATGTGCATGCAAGTTTTTAACTTCAACACACTCATGGACAATTGTTCATACATGAGGCAAAGCTTATCAAGAATGGGGACAACCAAGGAGGCAATCAATTCTCTACTCTCTATGTATTTAAGAATAAAAGTAAGGATAAAAAAGGCCAAGGCAAGAAGTCAGATGATGAACCTAGTACCTCTAAAGACAACTATGCAACTAAAGGTAGAGGCTCAAGAGGAAGAGGTAGAGGAGGTAGAAAAGGTAGAGGAAGAGCTCAAAATGCATCATCGTATGCTATTTATGGTCTAACTTATCATATTATAAAAACTTATTTTAGGAATCTTAAGAACCAAAGAGGAAGCGGATACAACAGAGGAGGCTATGGTAACTCAAAAGGAAGGTTCAACAACTCTTATGAATACAATAACAACTCTTACAACAACAATTATTATCGAGCGAGTCAAAGTGGGGACCTGACAAAATGGTGCACAAGTGGCCAATGATATTGCCAACATGGTGCATAGGTGGTGCACAAGTGGCCCATCATATGGGTGCACAAGTATTGCACAAATGGTTGTTCACAATGCTCTTCCAAGAAAAGTTGAATGCAAGTTGCAAAAAGGTCTTTATGAAGGGTTTTTAGGGCTCAAAGTGTTATGGAAGGTCTAGATGGACCCTCCTTATGTGGAGATTTTGTAGAAATAAAGTTCAAAACAGGTAAATATAAGAAGTGGAGATGGTATGCAAGAGTTTATGTGGCTCCGCATTTATTTTTTCCATATGTTTAGTACAAGAAAAAAATAGGGATTTGTTGGTCTTTACATGAAGAGGTTCTCGGGATGTCAAAGTGAGCACCAAGATGGACATGTAGTTGAAGTGATGTACCTTAGAGAAATTCACACTGAGTTTAGAAAGTCTAGGGGGTCACCCCAACTTTTTAGGAGCAAGATGAACTACAAACACAATCACCTTCAAACATTTCATAGCTTGAGACCTAATGATCAAGTGAAAATGAAACTTCATATTAGATACAAAACACTTCTATATAATTGATCCAAGTGAAAGTTTTGGAAAAGGATACTCACATACAGAGGAATAGATCGACCAAGTTCATTGAAATCCTCAAAATATTGTTGCAGCACACAAAGAGTAAGTATGAAATCCAGATATATGAATCATAATGTGTATTGATATTGCACATGTGATACAAGGGAATTGTGGAGGACTACTCTTGCATGAAGCGAGCACAATGTATGTTCAAAGAAGAAGCTTGATCTCAAAAGAATAGGTTTCATACCGTGTGACTAAGACGTGGATGTATATATACATGAATTTGAATTTGAATATGGTGAGTCATCCACCCAAAAGTGATCCTAGACTTTAGGGATGATTAAATTTGATTCCCAGCTAATAAAGTCATGGAATTTAGCTCCCTCAATCTAGGAGGTTCCTCCTCTACTTTTTACCTTTTACAAATGATCAAGATAAGTACATGATTTTTACTCTTGCAAGTTTTAAAAACATGCGTTCATATGACATGATCATATCTGTGTGAGCCAAATTATGAGGGTCGTCGATGAGTTAAGGAAAAGATCTTTTAGGATTGCTTATTGTACCAAAAAACCGAATGCATATGATTCAGGATTTTTGCGGTTAATAGAAACAATTTCATCCAAGTCGGCTAAAGATATAGGGAGAAACTAATTCGTTTATTACGATAGAGAACTTCCGCATTCCCACAAGCTCCAAGCAACCATGAGAAAGAAAGGATCTAACCAAAAGTGTGACCAATTTTGAAGGATTTTGGGTACGAGAAGAAGAATAACTAATAGCAGATCATGAAAAGAGCGAAGCAGATCCAACAAAGCATGGGTCATCAAAACATTGATGATTTAAGCAAACTAAATTTTCAAGATAGCTGATTACAATATGTGGGATAATCTGAACCGTGTTGTATGACAAAACGTATTAAAAGAAGTAGTAAATAACCGAAGATTAATGCACTAAGATTAACTGAACACTTATGAAGAAACTTATATAAAGTCCTTCGATTCAATTACAAAGTCATTCAATCCAATTGCTACTGAATGTTCGTTAAAGTTAACGGAAGCGACGAAAAATGAAATGGAATGTTAAGGCGGGTTATCGCTCTAGATTTTGTAATGGCGTGACAAAATGCTTGATATGGTAAGGAGAAACAGTGCCTCCCTCATCCCAAGGTTGTGGTGATATGAGGCTATGGCATGAAAACAGAAACAGTCTGAAGTGTCACTCAATGTAGGAACGGAGAGGAAAGCGTCATAGCAGACCGACCCTCGAAAACGGCGTTGGAATGATGAATCAGAATTCCGAAGTACCAATCTTTCGTCACAGGTTTAGTGTCTTCATCACCGAGTGCATTCGAATGTAACAGCTAGGCCGTGCTCCTCCTCATCAGTTCCGAAATTACTCCGCAGGGCGCTCACATTAAGAAGCGCATCGCCGAATTCCATTCTAACCCTAATTTCACGGCTTTTATCGAGTTCCATTTCGTCAGACATGTCGATTTCAAAGCTGCCCTCGAGTTTGGTATCAGTCTCGTTTGTGTACCTCGGATACGTTCGGGGTGAGCTATACAGAGGAATTCTCATGCTCTCTTGATGATGCAAGCTGGGAAAGTAGCTATCTTCTATGCTGCTTCCCAGTTCAACCTCCTCTCCAGCCCTCACAAACACCGACATCGCTTTGTCGCACTTCGGTCTCCCATCATCATCTACTACAATGAGATCAAGCGGATCATCATCCTCCTGAGGCCTTCTGATACCGATGCCGTACGACAGCTTCGAGATTCTGGACTTTATGAAGTTCTTCCTTAGGTGTAGTTCGACGGCGCCCGGCCGGCATATTGCTCTTCCTGGATCAGTTGGTATGATGATTTCCTTCACTTCGCTGGAGAACTTGCTGATCACCTGTTTCTTCAAATAAGGCGAGCCTGCAAAACCACCTACCACCATCAATATGCTTACCTTGCGACTTTGCTTCTCGATCAAACCCAGCACCTTCTCGACCTCAGGATCAATACTAGCTGTTGGTAATAGTCGTCTTCTCTTCGCATTCCACGCTGAAGGTCATACTTCTTCCATGCCTTTGAAAGCCCACAGGTAACAAGACCAAACTCCTCATCGTACCACGAGACCGTGAACTCTGCCTTTATTCTTCGACACCATGAGTATAATTGAGTTGGTAAGAACGGATTAACGCTGCGACAGTAATCCCAGAAGCATCCTATCTTCTCGGCTACCACATCAAAAAAATTATTATCCACAAACGTTCCACCTCCTATCTGCCCGTAACTTGCAACAACTTCTTTAACTTTCGATGCACCTCCTTTGGGATGCAGTTCGACTACTTCATGGACGACCAGGTCTATGGTTCCCCCTCCGACATCAGCGATGAGAATCCTATCCCCTTCTTCCAGCTTCAGGTTATGCTGGGCCTGAAGTTGCCAATAAACGGACGCAGCCTCTGGCTCCAGAATGATATGCAGAGCTCGTGGGCTCGGTGACGCATCTCTTGGACAATTAACACCTTTAATCATACCTGCCTTCTCTGCACACGCTTTCATTTGTTGTTTGGCGCTTTCATCCCATACAGCCGGAACAGTAAGGCACCATTGCACATCTCGCATGCTGAAATCCTTGCGTATGGCGGTTGTAAGCTCATTCATGATGAAGTTGGTGAGGCTACGAAGATAGTCGACCACCATCCTCTCTGGAGAAAGATCACCTGGAGCCGATACCATTGAGCTCATTTGCATCTCGTTTGGCGCCAGATGAAGTTTGAATTTGTGTGCAAAGTATCCTGCTTCATCGGCCAGTTCTTCGGTTATGTTCAGTGAATCTTGTGCATCACTGCTCAGTCGCCGCAGCAAGAAAGCTGGAGAAAGTCTTGATTGAACACGAGAATTTCCTGCTTTTTTTTTTGTTACGCATGAGAGGACCTTTGATATGCGGTGAATGCAGACCAGCCCCTGTCTTTTACCTGGAAATGTCCAGGCTTAGCAGGATCGGGAACGTAGAAGAGGCTAGTCTGAATCTTGCAGTAGGGAGCCGCACCCGCCCACGCGTCACCTGGCCACTTACAATTATCGAAGATTTCATGAGGACTGAGTGAGGTCTTAGTGAACCCAAAACCAGAGAAGGTTGTTCCAAAGTCCACTGCGATGACTACTTCCGCCGGGCTTGAGCTGTAATACTCTCCGAAGCTCCAAGGTGCCGATTCGGAGGGATTTTGAGGTTCACAAGGGGACATTATGGAGGTTTCGCGGGTTTCGCAAGTTATATCGCGAACGCGAAGCTGGTTGCAGAACGAAGATGACGATGGAACGAGGACCACAGATGATATTATATGCCTAACTGGTACATTACTCTGTCATCGTGCAGCGAGCCTGAGGAACACAGATGATATTTATATGGTTAAGTGGTATATTATTCTGTCATCTTCCAGCGATCCCACATTCGATAAGCAATCATTGGGAGAGAAGATAAGAGATTCGTACCATTATGATAAAGAATCGCCCATAACGTGATGATCATGTCCCATCACGTATACCCTCGTAAGAGAGGTTGTGACGTTGCTTTGCGTACTAATTCACTACAGGACCCGTCCCCCGTAATAGTCGATCCATCCCTCCAACGGCTTAAACAATCCCCACGAACCTTGCATCGAAACTTTAGAGCTACGCTTAAAACAATGCCCGTGAAGCTTGGGTCCAAAATTTAGGGCTCTCACACACAAGGAGAGGAGCAGGCGATATATAAAAAGTAGTACATGAAGAAAACCTTAAGTTTCCTAAAAGAGTGATTTGGCAAGAAACAAATGAGCTATACAACATTGCCTCCAATAAACCACACAATTCACACTCTAATTGACAGCATAAGGAATATGTTGTAAGGGCCTCATACAATCACACTTCAGTTTGCAAAGTTAATCAGCACACCATAGTCAATATTAAGAGGTCTTAAAGTTAATCATTCGCTACACCATAGTGAATAGAACAGAACATAATATAGTAACACAACAAGCTATATAATTCTAAATGTTTTGTGCCCAAAGCACCACTAGTGACAACATGCTCTCTCTCTAATTGTGTCTTCCTCACCGCATCGACATGTATTAAGTATGTCACTTTGAAAGGGTCACATCCCTTTTTACAACGATTCAAGAGAAATACACAAAAGATTAATTTACATCATTTAGTGGCTATAACACTCGCATGCTAAGAGGACTTGAAATCTAAGAGGAAAGGGAAGGAGACCCATTCAAGTCACCATCATCAGGCAGTGCCAATTCATTGAGAATAGGGACTTTAAATGCTTCTTTAGCTTCTTCAAAAGTGTATCACGAGTGATTTTGAGCTTTCTTGAGGAAAGAGTAAAAAACAAGTTGTGAACTTGTCATAAAGCATCTTCTCTTTCTTTAGTAGTGATGCGTGGACTCATGGGAAGTATGACTACGTCCGATGGGATGATGTGGCATTATGTAGTTAAGGAACTGGAGTAAGGCCCTAACTTGCAGCTATTAATGGGAGACCATAAAAGCTCTCTGATGAATGTCTCAAGTCTAAATGTCACCAGACCTACCAAAGCCATAATTTGGTATGGTCCACACCATCAAACTTTAAATTTTCTTAT
The DNA here is from genome assembly GCA_020310875.1 of Ceratopteris richardii. Lineage (NCBI taxonomy): Eukaryota > Viridiplantae > Streptophyta > Polypodiopsida > Polypodiales > Pteridaceae > Ceratopteris > Ceratopteris richardii. Next base: position 46,012,274 of record CM035424.1, read on the forward strand.
AGCATGGTCCTATTTAGAATTATAAAAGAGAACTAGCTATCCTTCGATAAGTACTGCCATTTTCAAAAATGATCATGGGTGTGTGCTTGATGAATTTGAAGCTCTTGCATGAGTAAGAAACTCTCAAAGAGGTGCTCATCCAATGTGCAGACTTCTTCCAACTGAATAAACAAGGAATCCTCCTAAAGGAGTTTCTTTTCAATGGCAACTCTTAATCTACGAACAATGATCTGCATTCGGGTGATGGCTTCCAAATCATATGCTAGTTTAAATGGTGTACATCTAGTGCCAACTTTATAGGTGGTGCAATATGCCCATAGTACAATAGGGAGAAGCTGATTCCAGTGCTTTCAAAAGTGAGCAATGAGCTTATTTAATATCATGAGAAGAGTTTTGTTAGTGCTCTCCACAAAACCATTAGCACGAGGGTAATATGGAGTAGTGAATTTATGGATAATCTGGACATAATGAATAAGGGAAATAATCAATTCATTAGCAACATGGGTCCCTCGGTAAAAAAAATCAGTAAAGGAAGGCAAAAGGAAGGAAAATCATCAAGGTTAAAGTAGCATGTGACAATCAAAATAGTAGCCTATTTCACCACCCAAGCTTTTGCTTAGGGGGTGGCATAATCATACACGTTAAAATATAATGATTATTAGTAAGGACAACAAGAGGAGTAATGGGTCCAATAAAATCTAATTCTCATTTCTAGAATGGCTCCAAAGGCAAGATGGGTTGGAGTGGGAAATAGGAGCGTGGAAGAGGCTATCGACTTCACTAGTAAGGGCCATTAGCCCGAACATAGTTCTATGTATCATATTCCATAGTAGCCCACCACAAACCCCTCTACAATAACTTCTTATAAGTTAGGTCTGTTAAAAAATGACCACCGATAGAAGTCAAATGAGCAAGAGATAACACCAAGGAAACTTCATGAGTCTATAGACTGTGGAGTCATGCTCTTGATGGTCATAGTAGTACAATCGACTGACAATAAGCCCAAATTGATGATTGTATAAGGTGAGTTTTCCCATGGTAAATAATATTATTAAGGTATCATAATAGGAGGTGGCCAAATCCTATTTGCTGAGCAAGATACTAGGTTGAGAAGTATAAATAGTAGAAGAAGAGTCATCCACTCTAGTATAGGCTTCACCATAGCCCAATCAAGGGAGGAAATCAGTTGCAATATGGGAGGAACTTGGAGAATGAATGACATCATAGTCAAATTTTTTGAGCAATAAAACCCAACACTCCAATCACCTGTTTAAATTCTATTGGCACATAAGCTCAGTAAGAGCTCAGTGACCAACATGGAATGTAAACTTTCTTCCTAAGAGGTAATGGAAAATTTTCTTAATGAAATAAATTAGGGCTAAACATTCATGTTCCATAACTCAATAATTGTGCTCATCTAGAGCCAATCGACAAGTAGCATAGTAAAGTAGTTGATACGATTTATCCATCAACTACATAAGAACACTTCGAATGGAAGTATCAGAGGTAGCCACAAAGATGCAAAAAGTGAGTTCCTACTTCATTGCTTGAAGTATAGGTGCTTGTGTCAAGAGTTGTTTTAGTTACAAGAAAATAGTTTGACATTCATCTCTCCATTAAAAATTGTGAGGGGCCATTGTGCTTGAATGGATGAGTAGAATAGTGAGGTGGGCAAGCCATCATAGGTGATGACCATGCCAAAATATTTTACCCAAAAAGTGATGGACTACCTTTGGCAATTTTAGTAGGGAAGCATACAAGTTTGCCTTAACCTTGCCAAGATCGACTAGATTTAGCTAGATTGAGACATAATCCGTATTCTCGACACTTAAGAAAAATAGAGCCAGAAAAGTTGCAAGTGGTCAATTTTGTCACTCAAGACTAAAAAATTATCGAGAAAAACACACATCAAACTCGTAAGATATGGGGAGAAGATATCTTGCATATACCATTGAAAAGTACTATGAGTATTCCTCAATCCAGACCACATGATTGTGTAGGCATAAACACTCGAATTTCTAATGAAGGAAGTCCTTGGAATATCCTGCTTAGCCATATGAGCTTGATTGTACCCACTAGCCATTTAGAAAATAATAAATCTCATGAACAAATACATTATATAGCATACTATCCAAGGAAAGCAAAGAAAAAGGATCTCGCATAGTGGTAGCATTCAAATTTTGATATTCAACACAAATTTGCAATTGCTTATTTTTCTTAGGAACTATCACGATTAGGGAAATCCATTGGGAATGTTCAATGGGCACGATGAACCCAATACATAATAAGCGGTCAATTTCATCCTTAACTTGCTTATAATAATTAGGCTTTATGCAATAGGTCGATTGCTTTGTAGAATAAGCATCTGATTTTAGTAACAAACAAGGCTAATCAATATAAGGATCTAGTCCCTTCATGTCAACTCCTCCAAGGTAGCGCTAATTTTAACATGCTTGGGGGTAACATCATCTCTTAAATTACAAATTAGAAGTTGATCTTCAAGGAAATAAAATTTCCCACCTATGTTGTCCTTTTGCTACTTTCAACAATTTATGGGGAAGATCACACAACATTACACCTTCAAATAGTCACCTCTGCTTCCACAACACTGGGGTAAACAAAACATGTGGTAGGCGACCATTAATCTAGAACATGGAACAAATCAAGAGTTCCAAGTGATAGTAAATCTTGATTGGCAATTAAGAAGGCACTTTCTTCATCAGCAAAGAGGCCATCAAGCATGTTCGATGACTCTAACACATAGGGAAGATCATCAATTTCACAAGGTGTGAACTCATCTAAGGGTACTGTATACTTACGATGATTTCATTAAAAGAAGAGCTCATGGGATGACCAATCATGTAGAACCCTTGCATGCTTCACCCATGGTCTATCAAAAAGGAGTTTATAGTTGACACTTGATTTTGGTAAATTAAGGACAACGAAGGTCATATAAAAAATGGCATATTGCAGACTAATGGGAATATTTCAAAGTAACCCCACTCAATGAACTTGAGATTGGTTAGCCATTCTTACAAAGCATATACACGTTCTATATTAGTCCATCCTAATTTCTTACAAAATGTAGTAGTTGCTATCTTTGATCCTAAACAACCATCAACTAATACTTTAGAAATGTACTCATTCTTATATCATATAGTGATATGGGGAACCACATTCAGGTCAACAGTCAAATAGGGTTCGGGATGGATAGTTTCCATTGAAGGTATCAAAACATGTTTAAATCCTACACGTTTTTGGAACTCTTTTCAAACACCACGAGCTAAGGTGAGTGATTGGCCTAATGGTAAACTAATGGGTGTTGGAGTGAGAATGTCCCTTGCAATAGTGTTCGTGGATCTTTCGATGATGATTCCTAACTAGGCATTGACAAAGGTATGACATTCAATAGTGTATTAGGAACTCGCTCATGAATTGGATTAGGTGGAGGGAAATTGGGGCTTTTGTTTGAGCCCTATTGGCTTCTTTTTCCATCATACACTACTATTTCTTAAATCGAAGTTTGAAGGCCTCTGTTGCTAGTTGTAGAACTCATCTGATCACGTTTGGATAGAGGTGCTTTGTGCTTCAGCCCATGTTATGATCACCTTATTCATCATCCAACTTTTCATTTCTTTCTTTTGATTATTATACTCTTATGCATCCTTGCAATGTCTTTGTATGTGACTTAGTTTGTATGCGACTTTATTGTGAATATTTTTCTTATCATATTGTTCAACTTTTAATTTATCAAATTTATCTTGATAAAAAACTTTGTCATTCTCTAAGAGTTTAAGTTCACAATTCACATTATATGCATTTTGCTTTTTCTCAAAGTTTATTGATTTTTAAATTTCACTTTCATCATCCTTTATCCTTGCATATACTACTTTATCAATCTTTTTCTTGTCCTATGTAATTTGATCATATCTTTGCATATCAATAGATTTTTTTTATTGTAACTTTTACTCATAAATTTAGGTTTAGGAAGATTCTGCTCATTGTCAAAGAATTTACTTTGAGTCTCAAATTTGTTCATAGATTTCAATTCATGAAAGAACTTTTCATCATATCTCTTAAGTTTAGAATTTGTTTTCTCATCACAGCTCTTAAGTCTCCACTATTTCTGAATTCTTTTACATGTTTTAGGCTAAATTTATTTTTCTCAAAGTATTCTCTCATCGCTCATCTACCTAAGTTTAAATGCAAAGGTAGATGAGCTTGAAAATCACAAATCATATGGTCAATTGTAGTGACTAAGTGCAATTTACATGCATCATCATAAGCAAGACAATCATCATAAATATGGCCTAATTGATCACACACCAAAAGCATATTATTGGACATTTCACTCTCCTATTTGTAGCCCTATGCATGGATCTCCTATGGTCAAAGATATGGGTTTTATCATGCACTTTTATAGATAAACTTTGAACTTCTTATTCATGTTTACATCTCCATATGGATAATTCATTTACATGCTCGATCACTTCTTCAATTGTATTCTTCAAATTTTTAACTTCATTCACAATAAATTCCTTTAAAATACCACACATCACATGACTTGAATTGGAAAAATCACTAAGCTTATCAATAAATAAAGACATTTCTTCAAACTTAGCTTGATTTTACTTTTTTAATTTTTCTCCTAGGTCTTTAAATTGTGTTTCCGATTCCAAAATCTTAGTCTTAATTACTTCTTCCATATTTAATTCTTTATCATGAGTGATCACTTGAAATACCTTCTTCTTGCCCATTGAAATTTGATAAAAATATAAGTGTCAAAAGATAGATCAAATGCCTAGAATATGGCTCCAAGAAGAGGCTCATAGTGAATGTGTGTGTAAACTTTATACAATTTGTTCTGATGAAAGTCTAATACATCAAATATCTAGTGAATGAATGTGTGCAAACGTGTGTGAGACAAATGGCCACGAGAGGGGTGGTGAGAAGAGGATAACCACTTGTCAATTTCTGTGGAGGCACTCAAACCAAATATGATCATCCCTCAATACTTAGGAAAGTGCAAGGTTTTGGAATCAAGCTGAGTTGCAGTGTCTTTTCTTCACGTCGGGTTCACAAATGTCAAGATGTGGATGCTTGGTTGGTGGATCAATTGAACTGCCAAATCCACTGGACCTCAGATTGCTCCAAGCACCCGATGTGTGCCGTTCGATTTGGTAGTTGACTTGATCCACCAGCCGAGCATCCACATCTTCCCGAGAGTGTTCTACATTGATTGTCTCATTTTTTATTGATGAAGCTTGGGCAGATACACACCCTCATAAAGAGAGAGAGAGAGAGAGAGATAATGAAAGCTATAAGTCACTCAGCTAATTGAATTTCCATTTTCATTCTATTATGTAGTTATTTGTAGTATCGAATATTTGTTAGTTTGGAGGTAAATAAGTACTAAATGATTGTAATACAAGGGGAGATGAATGGGAATTTTTGCATGATTCTACCCCATGGGTTTTGTTTGGTAGACAATGTTTTCTATTGTGGTAAGTGTTGAAAGCGATTTCAAGTTGACATGAGTTCATATCGTTCGGGCCAAGATGTTTGTTTGTATGCCTATCTTTAAGTGTGTAAGTGTGTGATTGGTTGTGTAACTATGTTTGCATGGGCATGTGTATGTGAGCATCACCTTACGTATAATGCTTATACTTGAAATGATTCTTCATACTGTCTTTTTTCCCTATCCTTATTTTCTTAAATGGACTAAGCATTGGAGCATTTGTGCTTGTCTCCTATCCATTCACTTGATGTATTGGGTGTGCTATATGCAATCATCTCTATTCGTGTTATTGTTTAATTATCTATATCTTCTTGTGCTCACATAAAGACAAAAAAAGAGTTGATATTGTAAATGACTATTGTTGACGTGATAGTAAAGGAAAAAGATACGGAAGAAGTAACATATGAATGTGTCCTTTTATTATTTATAATTGTACTTATATTTTTCTTTCTTAATGTGTTTCTACAGAACGTTACAATACCCTATGTATAGCCACAAAAAGAACCATAGAAAACTCATTTTTACAAACCCAACAGTTGGTGAAACCCGCAGACATTTTGGTGAACGCGACATAAAATGTGGCATATCTTTGCTTAGATCTTTGGACTTGATTCATTTCTTATTGAGTTTTGTTTTTTTCTTTTGTTTTGTGCTGGAGTGTAGGAAAAGGAGGACCATCAGAGACTAAGAAGAGATTCTAGAAATTGCTGAATTTGATTCCTTTCCCTAGTTGTTGAGGGTTGTTTCCTAGGGAATTGAGCACCTCCATGGGAAAGGAACTTTTAGGAGGAGCCTCTACTTTTTTCTCCCACTGACAAGAAGCAAAGTTTCATTTTGCACAAAGCACATGTAGTTTCATGTATCTAGGATTTGCCTATTGAAAAATATAAACATTATTTTTCACATTGCACTCTTGAACCTTTGCATCATATCAGAAAAGATGAAGTAATAGTATTTCAAGTTTCATCAATTCATGCATGCACAAATAAAAAGGATTGTTTGTTGTTTTCATGTGAAACCATATCACTTGCATTAGGAAATTTTCCATTGTAAGCACATTAGTCCATAGTTTCACTACTCCTTTTACACGTTGATTCTCTACTTTTACCAATGCTATCATTTTGTAGTCTTTATACAAAAATTTTAAATACATTAAGACACGCTCCAAAGAACAAAAAAATTAACAAAATTAAAATCACAAGAAACGAAGAGTAATCTTAACCCTATGGAAAAGAACTCTAATTTAAGAGTAGGCAAAGAAGAGCAATTCCTTGGAAATATAAGCATCTGTTTGAAAAGACTTGAGAATTTTTTTAAGAAGTTTTTTTTCCTAGCTAATCAATATAGTGATATTTTGAGGCCCTTTAAGAAACTTCTAGAACCGATCATAATAGATTTAGTACTTCATTCTAGAAGCTGTCAACAAAGAAGAATGGAGGAGGTTTTTAAGGACATGATTATAGAAAAACAAGGTGCATGTACAATGCAAGAAACTTTGTGAGCAAAAGGGAAGTTCATTGGAATGAACATAACTGAGTACCTAGATGCATATGAAGAACAAGTGCAGATTCAAGGGTTACCCGATGACGTACTAGTTCAGTACTTCAAAAGGGTAGTCTCTAGGTCAATTCTAGATGCGATCCATGTTCATTCAACTTAACAATGGGATGACTTCCAAAAAGGACTCCATAAAATGTTCTTTCTTGAAGACTTCACTTAGCATAGCAGAGAAGGATTTTTCAGATGGGTAAATTCCCTAAAGTCGAGTGTGTCTCTGACTCATCTACATGGAGATTTTATGAGAGGATTTGCTAAGGTACCGGAAACTGGTAGAAATGCACTGAATCTTGACCTTGTCATTCATTTCTTAGAGATCTTAAGCCCAAAAGATAGGAATGAGGTAGAACAAAGGATTGAAGATTCTGGTGAACATTGCAGTTTGATAGACAATTGGCAAACAATAAAAAGAGAAGTTGAGGTTGTTGCTCAAGTGAGGCAACATCAGTCTGTACTATATGGAATGCCAATTTCTAATGCATCTAGGGAGATACCTACTATAGGTCATTCAGATATGCTTGTGAGTGTGACTGTGGCCACAACTAGTGTTGTAGGTTGTCCTAAAACTCCTATGGAGTTTCAGCTTGAAATTCTATGCAAATAGATAGAAAATGTAATGAGTATGCAAGCATCTCTTTCCAAGGAGGTTGCTAACTTAAATAATAAGGTTTTCTCCATGGGCTTGCATGATCTTGGAGCAAGTAGTCATGGATTTGTACAGGATTATGTGCCTCTATTAATGTTCCTATGATGCAACAATTCTCTCCTCCACCTGCTCAACTAGTATTTCAGAGCAAAATTGAAACTAATGAAAAATGGGGAACTGGCAGCAAAAGATGTGTTTGGTGTGATGGATAGGATCATGCTACCTATGTGTGTGATGAATTAAGACAAGCACAGTAAAACAAACTTGTGATAGGAATAGATAGGAGATTATACGACTTCCTTCGATTGTCAATTCAGGCAAAGGAGGTATGAAAAAGCCATATGAAAATCTAATTATCACAAATGCATATGCTAAAACTTCAACAACTAAATTAGAACCATTAAAAGAACAAAGATTTCATTCATTAGAGATTCAAGCCACCTATTCTATCGGAAAATTGGTAAAAGCTAAAGATATGATTATGTGAAAAACTGCATTGAAATCACCTGTTGATCAGTTTCTCATTTATTCTCATATAGGTAATGTTGAAGAAAGAAGGAGGCATGATGATATGCATGAAGAATTTGAGGAGGGTTATTGAAGAGTGACAAGAAGGCAGTTTAGAGAAGAAGAAAAGAAGAAAACAAATGATGAAAGGAAGATGTAGTTTGAGGATATTACAACCTTGACTGAGGAGGAAAAGATAAAAGAGATTAAAGAAGGAAAAAAACTACTTAATGATAATAATAAATCACACAATAATCAAAGAAACAAAAAACAAAACGACCAGAAAAAGAATCAAAGTATTGATAAAATCTTGGATGATGAAAAGAAACGAGGAGAGGAAAAGATAAAAAAGAAAGTGAGGAGGATTCCGAGAGCAATTATGATATCTGAGCTCGAAAACAAAAATGTGGGTAAGGAAATTTTGAATGATATACTATTAAAAAGCCAAGTAACAATGTCCCTTGAATAGGTTTTTCCATAGAGAAACTTGAGTTCAAGGATAGTTTTATTAGGCTAGTGACGAGAAGATGATTTCTTCTTCCTCAAGATGAGGATATGCAGGATCTTACTGATGAAAATCTTGCAATGAATGATGTAGTCACATTAAGTACTTCATTATATAGTGATAGTGAATCTTGAGATTTCCTCCAAACAATGCACTTGTATCTCAAATTGTTCTTCTATGTAGTTGACTTTGAAACCTGCAACTTCTAATGCATGGTTCTCCCAAACTAGAACCCCTTTATTCAAATGCTTTTAGCCACAAGTGGCTTACCTTTCAACTTAAAGATTGAGTGCTAAGTTGCTCAAAAATTTACACTGTGGAGTGAGATTTTATCAAAACATTTACCACCAAGATTGCACCTATTTCTGTCTTCACTTCTTCACATTTACACATGTAAACATTCCTGTTTTCAATTCTCTTAGCTTGATTATAATAAGCCTCTCAAAAATTGTACAGAGGTTATTCAACTATAGAAATAGATTTGTACAAAATCATTCGTCAAGAAGATAAACAGAGAAGGAGCAATGAGCAAAAGATCGAGGTGCAAATTTTTCGAATTCTCTTCTATTAAGAGAAAATGTACATCTCATGGATGGATTACATTCTTCTCAGTCTCTAAGGCTTCTAATGACTTCTCATTCTCATGATTCATCATTTTTCTCATATTAGATGTATATTTGAGTATATGTATAGACATTTACATCCTGATTCACCTTGAATACAAAGTTTTTATGGACTAATTACAAGAGTATTATACATGTATATACAAGTCTTCATCTTCTCATCATGCACTCATCTTCAAGGCTCAAATTTTGATCTTTGCTTTATTTTTTTTTACTTCAAAACTTATCCAAATCATCAATTGATGATTGTCCTACACTAGCAGCTCCCCCTCCATCATCAATTGAGATTTTCTCCATCTTCTTTATACCTGCCATGTCTTTGAACGTCTACAACTTAGGTCCATCCAAGCTTTTGGTTAACATGTATACAATCTGATCTTTTGTAGAAGTGTGTATGACTTCAATTTCTTTATCAATCATCTTCTCTCTCAAGAAATGATATTGGATCTCAATGTGTTTAGTCTTGGCATGAAACACAGGGTCAGTAGCTAGATACAATGAACTCATATTATCTCCATAAATGATGGGTGTACTCTGATTGATGTCAAAACTCTTCTGAGAGTCTTCAGCCATTTAACCTTCTTTGCAGCTTCAACCATACCTTTATATTCTACTTTTGTAGATGATAAAGCAACTGTATGTTGCTTATTAGAACACCAAGAAATTAATTTATCTCCCACATAACATAGATATCCATAGGTTGACCTCCTATCATCAGAGTTACTTGCCCATTTGCATCACTATATATCTTGATTTTTGGATCTAATGTGAATCCATAATACAAACCTTCTTTAAGTGTACCTTAATGTATCCTAGCACCCTTTGTCCTACAATCCAATGTTCTTTCCTAGGACAATGCATGAATTGAGACAGCACTCCAACTGCATCTGACAAATCAGGTCTAGTCAATGTAGCATAGATTAGATTACCAACCAAACTTTGATACAACTTCATGTCCTTGAATTCTTCTGCTCCATATCTGCTCAATTTATGATTCACTTCCATTAGAGTAGGTGCTACCCTGCAATGTTCTATTTTAAAATTGATTAGCAAATTCTTCAAATACCTTTCTTGAGTCACATACACCCCATGTTGAGTATATGAAATCTCCATTCCCAAGAAATATGAAAAGTCTTCCAAGTCACTAATCTTGAACTCTTTCTCCGTCTGCTTCTTAAGACTTTGTATGCCCTTCTCATTTGTACCTGTAAGAATTATGACATCAACATATATGCAAATGTAAATAAACCCATCATCACTTGATTTAACAAGCAAGCTACTATCTACCTTAGACACTTGGAAACCAAGCTCCTTCAAGAACTTCACAAGTCTGTAATTCCATGCCCTTCGGGCCTTCTTCAAACCATACAAAGCTCTCTTGAGCTTACATACATACCCTAGATAACATTTATTCTTGAAACCATCTGGTTGCCCCATGAAAACTTCATCTGAAATGTAACCATTTAGAAAAGCATTCTTCACATCTAATTGACATAGGTTCCAACCTTTACATGCAGCAATAGCTATGAGAGTCCTTATAGTTGTCGTCTTTGCCACAGGACTATAAGTCTCATCATAATCTACACCATATGTTTGAGCATACCCTTTCACAACAAGTCTAGCTTTATACCTAGACACACTTCCATCTACATACCTTTTTGTCTTGTAGACCTATTTGCATCCAATAATTTTTTGATTATTTGGTTGAGGAACCAAATCCCATGTCTCACTCTCCATCAATGCATCATACTCCTCCTGAATAGCTCTCTCCCAATTTTCCTTAACTTTTTCCTCATCATATGTAGAAGGGTCTTCTTCTACTTTCACTATGTAAGCATATTCTTTAGTGATAAAAAATGAAGTATCATAACTATACCTTATGGGTTGCTTTCTATTCCTTGTTGACCTTCTAACTCTCTAGTCTTTCAAGTCTATGTTTCTTCATATTTTGGATCAAACCTTGGCAGCTCTTCATTATCAATTTGAGCATCAACAATCTCTTCATCATCAAGAACTTGAATCTTTGATTTCCCCTTTCTTTGGGTTATGAATTCTTCATCACCTGCATGAACATTAATTATACCTAATTATTGTTGGTGCAGACCAATCACCAATTGAAGGCTTGGAAGATTAAAGGATGAAGGAAGAATCAATTCTTGAAGTTTGGAAGAAGATTGCATTCAGAAGATAAGAAAAGTGTACACATATGTACATTAGTATAGTCATAGCTGACTTAGATCTTTGTTTAGTAAGAATCTTGTACAAATTTATCTATAAATACTTTGAGAAAAGTCGGGGCAAGTATGAGAGCATATGTGACAATAGTTAGAAGTTAAGAATGAGGAAGTTAGATGTCATGAGATACATGAAAAAGTTAGTTGAGTTTTCTCTCATCACTCAACTGTAATTTTTCCTGAGTAATCGAAAAATGGTGCGCCCGATGTTTCTGTGTCTTCTCCTTCTACAGTAGATCAATTGTGAAATGCTTTTGTACAAGTCTAAGTCTAGATTTGCTTGACCTCTGTACAAAGTTTTAGCTTCCAATTGTAATCAGGCTTAGAGAATTAAGTGTAGGAACATTCATATGTGAAGTGTGTTCACAGGTTCCTAAAACAGGCGCAGATTTCGAACTCAATGTTTTGATCATTTCTCCCAGCACAGTTTAAAGTTTTGCATGAGTGAGGACTTAATCTTTAAGTTGGAAGATAAGCTACTCATGGCTAGAAGCATTTGCTTAAACGGGTTCTATTCAAGGAGAACCAAGTCTTAAAAGTTACAGGTGTAAAATCGACTATTCTGAATGACAGTTTCAGACATAGGTAATTTGAGAAGTTGATTTCTCAAGTTATACTAAAGCTTTTGAAGTAATTCAACTTGGAGGAGGTGCGCAATCTCTAGGAGATACTTCGTACAAAATTTCATCAAAAACTTTACATGTTTGATAGGTCAATGTGAAGAAATTCTGCAGCAGACTTTTCTGTGTTTCATCTTCTTCACAGATTTTCTCAATTTTGATAATTTGGATATTGGACCTCTAATTTAGTGAAGGTTTTGACTTACTCTTGATATAGAGGTGTTCTAAATTCAAGAGTAGGTTGTTCTTTTGGAGATTAACACTCTCCATCAGTGGTATCAGAGCAGGAGACATCAAATCAAGGAAAGGAAGGTCCCGACTGCTGCAGATTCAAGAAATTCAACACTTGAAGGACTAAGAAGTGAAAGTTTGAAGGCAAAGCTTGAGGAGGAGACCATACGACATCAAGAAGGACAAAAGGAGTCTAATTCGAAGTAAAGGTACACACATTGTTTGTAAAGCTTGAAGTTTTCAATACACAGGTGGACACAAGATGGGAGATTCTCTTCAGATAGAGAAATTGGATAGGGAAAACTATCCTGCATGGTCAATGAGGATGGAAGCTCATCTTATGAGCAAAGATTTAATTGCTTATATCACAGGAGAAGAAGAGAAGCCACAGTTCATAGATCCTAGTGTTCCAACTAGGGAAGAGTTAGCAGATTTGAAAAATTGGATGAAGAAAGATGCTCAAGCCAGGAGCATTATCTATATGGGAGTCAATGATTACTTGTTACCTCATATTCGAGGTCTTGAAAGTGCAACTGACATATGGAATGCTTTGGAGGAGCATTTCCAGAATACTACAAAGTCAAGGAAGGCATCCTTATGGGCAGAGTTTACTACCTTCAAGAAGAAGGCCTCTCAATCCATCTCAGACTATGTGACAAGGATGAAAGATATTGCAGATGCTTTAGGAGCTGTTGATGAAGACATTGAGGAAGATAAGTTGGTAAGGCAAATCCTTACAGGTTTGAGAGGTGATGACAAATGGAAGCCATTCATTTTGTCTACAGAATTATCACTTGACCATTTCACTCCTGATTTAAATCAATTGTTAGGTCATATGCTAACATTTGAGCAGGATGTTAAAGGAGATGGTGACAAGAGTGCAGGTCATGCAATGTACTCAAAGGACAAGAAGAAGAATAGCAAAGGAAAGCAACAAGTAAATGAAGATGAAGGGACAACTAGTCAAGCCAACTTCCTAAGAGGAAGAGGAGGTGGCAAAGGTAGAGGAAGAGGCAGGAACAACAAAGATGGAAGCAAAGCTTGCTTGATTTGTGGTAAGACAAATCACTTAGCTAATGATTGTTGGCATAATAATCAGAATAATGGTGGATACAATCAAAATTATAATTCAAGAGGAAGAGGTGGTAGAAATCAAAGAGGTAATTTCAGAGGTAGAGGTGGAAGGAATTACTTTGGAAAAAATGCAGGTAGAGGATTCCAAAGTCAACAATATAACAACACCTACTACAATTATGCTTCAGATCAAAAGGAGGATTCAACATTGATAATGAATGCAACTTGTGAAAGGCAGAGTGAAGATCAAAGAGTTTTCTACATTGACTCAGGGTGTAGCAATCACCTGAGTGGTAATATATCCTTGATGACTAACTTGGAGAATAATGTTTTTAATCATGTTGTTCAGACAGGTGACAACACAAAACACAATGTAAAGTCAATTGGATCAGTGAAGGCCAAAGATGGAAGCACCTTATTGAGTAAGGTCTTGTATGTTCCTACAATCCCTAAGAATTTGATAAGTGTAGGACAAATTGTTGAAAAGGGATATGAAGTAAGGTTCACTAATGATGGAGTATATGTGGAAGACCCTAGCCAAGGGTATAAACAGATTGTTTCAGGGAAAAAGGAAGGAAGATTATTTACATTGAAGATTCAAGGCAATATTGGTCATGCTATGTTCACATATGGAGGACATAAGATCTCTGAGTTAGATCTTTGGCACAAGAGGCTTGGACATTTCAATGAAAGAGGTATTAAAGATATGGTTAACAATGGTTCAGTGCTTGGATTGCCTAATGTTGCAGGTCAACATATGACATACAAATGTGAGGCATGTCAATTAGGTAAGGCTCATAAGACTTCTTACTCCAAGCATGGTTTTATGCACTCAGAGAAGCTTGAGTTGGTACACACAGATGTGTGGGGACCATCAAAAGATTTCAGTATAAATGGGTCAAGGTATTATGTGATTTATGTTGATGATGCTACTAGATGGATCACTATCTATGTGATCAAAGATAAGTCAGAAGTGTTTAATACATTTAAACACTATCATGCATATGCAGAAAGAATTACAGGTCATAAGTTGAAAAGACTAAGGTCAGATGGAGGGGGAGAGTATTTCTCTAATGAGTTCAGTGATTACTTATGGAATGCAGGTATAAAAAGGGAAGTTACTTGCAGGTACTCTCCTCAACAAAATGGTGTTGCAGAAAGGAGAAATAGAACACTTGTTGAGTTTGCAAGATCCATGATGAAGGAGAAAAATTGCCCTAATTATTTGTGGGCTGAGGCTGTAAATACAGCCACTTATTTGGTCAATAGGTTACCATGTAAAGCCTTGCAGGGTATGACACCATATGAGGCTTGGTGGGGTAAGAGACCTACCTTGGATCATTGCAGAGTTTTTGGGTGTGTGGCATATGCATATGTGCCATCACAATTAAGGCACAAATTGGAGCCTAAAGCTGAAAAATATGTTTTCATTGGTTATGATGATAAGCAGATGGGCTATAGATTGTGGAGTCCATCTACAAAACAATTCATGGTTTCTAAAGATGTTACATTTGATGAACAAAGCACTTGGTATGCAGGTACAATCAAAATCAATACAGGTGATGAAGAAGAAGTGAGTCAAAGAAAAGGTAAATCAAAAGTTCAGATATTTGATGAGCAAGAGAATAATGAAGTGCAGGTTGAAGTGGAAGAAACACCAAGATTTGATCCTGAATGTGAAGAGCCAGAAACCTCAAGGAGTGGAGAACTCAGAAGGTCATCAAGAAATAGATGGCAACCTACAAGGTATAGTTATGATACTTCTTTTTTGGCCACAAAAGATTATGCTTATATGGTGAATACAGATGAAGACCCTTCTACATATGAAGAGGCAAAAGGTAAGGAAAAATGGGAGAGTGCTATGCAGGAAGAATATGATGCACTATTGGAAAATCAAACTTGGGATTTGGTTCCTAAACCAAATAGTCAGAAGATCATTGGATGCAAGTGGGTCTACAAGACAAAAAGGTTTGCAGATGGAAGTGTGTCTAGATATAAAGCTAGACTTGTTGTCAAAGGGTTTGCTCAGACTTATGGTGTTGACTATGATGAGACTTATAGTCCTGTGGCAAAGATGACAACCATCAGGACACTTATTGCTATTGCTGCATGTAAAGGTTGGAAGTTATGTCAACTTGATGTGAAAAATGCTTTTTTGAATGGTTATATTTCAGATGATGTGTTCATAGAGCAACCTCAAGGGTTCAGAGATAAAAGGTATCCAGGTCATGTGTGCAAGCTCAAGAGAGCTTTGTATGGCTTGAAGCAAGCCCCAAGGGCATGGAACTATAGACTTGTGAAGTTCCTAAAGGAACTTGGATTTCAGGTGTCTAAAGCAGATAGTAGCTTGCTTATCAAAGCAAGTGATAATGGTTTCATATACATGTGCATATATGTTGATGATATAATTCTTACAGGTACAGATGAGGAAGGAATACAAAGACTTAAGAAGCAAATGGAAAAGGAGTTCAAGATAAGTGACTTGGGAGACTTATCATATTTCTTGGGCATGGAGATTACATATACTCAACATGGAGTATTTGTGAACCAAGAAAGGTATTTGAAGAACTTGTTAATCAAGTTTAAAATGGATGATTGCAGGGTAGCACCTACACCAATGGAGGTGAATCACAAATTAAGTAAGTTTGGAGGTGAAGAACTCAAGGACATGAGACAATATCAGAGTTTGGTTGGTAGCCTTATCTATGCTACTTTAACTAGACCTGATTTATCATATGCAGTAGGGGTTTTGTCTCAATTCATGCATTGCCCAAGGAAAGAACATTGGATTGCAGGACAAAGGGTGTTGAGGTACATTAAGGGTACACTCAATGAAGGTTTGTATTATGGGTTTACCTCATATACAAATATCAAAATTTATAGTGATGCAGATTGGGCAGGTAATCCAGATGATAGAAGATCAACCTATGGATACATGTGTTATGTGGGAGATAAGTTAATCTCATGGTGTTCTAAGAAGCAACATACAGTTGCTTTGTCTTCTATAGAAGCTGAGTATAAAGGCATGGTTGAAGCTGCAAAAGAAGTGATTTGGCTCAAGACCTTGATGAAGAGTTTTGACATTGTACATGGGATACCAATTATATATGGAGATAACATGAGTTCATTGTATTTAGCTGCTAATCCTGTTTTTCATGCCAGGACCAAACACATTGAGATTCAGTATCACTTTCTAAGAGAGAAGGTGATGGATAAAGAGATTGAAGTAATCCATACTTCAACAAAAGATCAGATAGCTGATATGCTTACAAAAAGCTTGGATGGACCAAAGTTACAAAGGTTCAAAGACATGGCAGGTATAAAGAAGACAGAGAAAACCTCAATTGATGATTGAGGGGGAGCTGTTGGTGCAGACCAATCACCAATTGAAGGCTTGGAAGATTAAAGGATGAAGGAAGAATCAATTCTTGAAGTTTGGAAGAAGATTGCATTCAGAAGATAAGAAAAGTGTACACATATGTACATTAGTATAGTCATAGCTGACTTAGATCTTTGTTTAGTAAGAATCTTGTACAAATTTATCTATAAATACTTTGAGAAAAGTCGGGGCAAGTATGAGAGCATATGTGACAATAGTTAGAAGTTAAGAATGAGGAAGTTAGATGTCATGAGATACATGAAAAAGTTAGTTGAGTTTTCTCTCATCACTCAACTGTAATTTTTCCTGAGTAATCGAAAAATGTTGCGCCCGATGTTTCTGTGTCTTCTCCTTCTACAGTAGATCAATTGTGAAATGCTTTTGTACAAGTCTAAGTCTAGAGTTGCTTGACCTCTGTACAAAGTTTTAGCTTCCAATTGTAATCAGGCTTAGAGAATTAAGTGTAGGAACATTCATATGTGAAGTGTGTTCACAGGTTCCTAAAACAGGCGCAGATTTCGAACTCAATGTTTTGATCATTTCTCCCAGCGCAGTTTAAAGTTTTGCATGAGTGAGGACTTAATCTTTAAGTTGGAAGATAAGCTACTCATGGCTAGAAGCATTTGCTTAAACGGGTTCTATTCAAGGAGAACCAAGTCTTAAAAGTTACAGGTGTAAAATCGACTATTCTGAATGACAGTTTCAGACATAGGTAATTTGAGAAGTTGATTTCTCAAGTTATACTAAAGCTTTTGAAGTAATTCAACTTGGAGGAGGTGCGCAATCTCTAGGAGATACTTCGTACAAAATTTCATCAAAAACTTTACATGTTTGATAGGTCAATGTGAAGAAATTCTGCAGCAGACTTTTCTGTGTTTCATCTTCTTCACAGATTTTCTCAATTTTGATAATTTGGATATTGGACCTCTAATTTAGTGAAGGTTTTGACTTACTCTTGATATAGAGGTGTTCTAAATTGAAGAGTAGGTTGTTCTTTTGGAGATTAACACTCTCCATCAATTATCAACATCACCTTTGATGTCCTGCTCAAAGGTTAGCATATGTCCTAGCAATTTATTCAAATTAGGAGTGAAATGATCTAGTGGCAATTTAGTGGATAGAATGAATGGCTTCCACTTCTCATCTCCTCTCAAACCTGTGAGAATTTGTCTTACAAATGTGTCCTCTTCTATGTCTTCATCACTGTTCCTAATGCATCTACAATATCTTCATCCTTGCTACATAATCAGAAATAGATTGAGAAGCCTTCTTCTTGAATGTGGTGAATTGTGCCCACAAAGATGCCTTCCTTGACTTTGTAGTGTTTTGGAAATGCTCCTCCAAAGCATTCAAGTCCTCTAATGTGAGGTAGCAAGTAATCATTGACTTCCATGTAGATAATGCTCCTTGCTAGAGCATCCTTCTTCATCCATGTCTTCAAATCTGAGAGCTCTTCCCTAGTTGGAACACTAGGATCCTTAAATTCTGGTTTTTTTCTTCACCTGTGATGTATCCTATTAGATCTTTGCTCATAAGATGAGCTTCCATCCTCATTGACCAAGCAAGATAGTTTTCTCTATCCAACTTTTCTATCTAAAGAGAATCTCCCTTCCTTTCTTCACCTATGTAATAAATTCTTCAAGCTTTATGAATAATTTATGTATCTTTAATCGAATATAGTTCCTTTTGATCCTCTTGATAGCTTTAATTCGAATATAGTTCAAACTTTCACCTTTTGAACCTTCAAAGATTGATTTTTGTATATCTGCAATAGTCGAGATCCTCCTTTTCTTCAAATCTGATTATTCTTGCTCTAATACCACTAATGGACATGATTAATCTCCAAGAGAACAAGTTATTTTTTATGTTAGAGCACCTCTATATCAAGAAAAACTCATAAACACAACCAGTTTTGGAAATCTATTGCCAAATTATCAAGACTTGAGTCAATCGTGAAGAAACTCACTACATAGAAAAGTCTGCTGCATTTAATTCACTCATTGACTAATCAAATGTGTAAACTTTTCAATGAGACTTTATATAAGCTGACGCCTAAGGTTTTGTGCACCGTTTTCAAGTTAAAGCTCTTCAAAAGAGTCAATAGATCTTGAGATTTCCTCCAAACAATGCACCTATATCTTAAATTGTTCTTTTGTGTAGTTGACTTTGAGACCTATAACTTCTAATGCATTGTTCTCCCAAACTAGAACCCCTTTATTCAAATGCTTTTAGCCACATGTGGCTTACCTTTCAACTTAAAGATTGAGTGCTTACTTGCTCAAAACTTTACATTGTGGAGTGAGATTTGATCAAAACTTTGACCACTGAGATTGTGCATGTTTCTTTCTTCACTTCTTCACATTTACACATGTAAATGTTCCTATTTTCAATTCTCTCAGTTTGATTACAATAAGCCTCTCAAAACTTGTACAGAGGTCAATCAACTATAGAATTAGACTTGTACAAAATTATTCCTCAAGAAGATAAACACAAAAGGAGCACTGAGCAAAAGATCGTGGCGTAATTTTTCAAATTCTCTTCTACTGAAAGAAAATGTACATCTCATGGATGGATTACATTCCTCTCATTCGCGAAGGCTTCCAATGACTTCTCATTCTCCTCATTCATCATCTCTCTCATATTACATCTATATTTGAGTATATATATATAGACATTTACACCCCGACTCACCATGAATACAAAGTTTTTATGGACTAATTACAATAGTAATATACATGTATATACAAGTCTTCATCTTCTGATCATGCACTCATCTTCAAGGCTCAAATTTTGATCTTTTCTTTATTTTTTTTACTTTGAAATTTGTCCAAATCATAAATTTGTGATTGTCCTGCACTAACAATCTTGTATTATTTTCCCTATGTGGGTGATATTTTAATCAATATTATAACTCTAAAATCTTGTCTAGTCTAGTTAGAGGGCCCCATGACATTTTTGCAAGACTATCTTCTATCAAGACCGAGCATCATGGAGAACACTTATGAACAAATTGTGGTATCACTTCAGAGTCTCCAAGAACAAGCCCAGGACCTAACTCATCAACAAACACAATTGGAGATGGGACATCCCATGCATATAGGTGCATGCATCCGAGTTACAAGAACAAAGCGAGAATCTTCAAGAAAATCAAGGAAATATTCAAGTGAACCAACATTGTAGTTCATCCTTCATGAAGGAAGCCAAGATTTGCATGCTAGAAAGCTCGATGGGGATCACATGAAGTTCTAAGGTTCCTTCGACAAGTCAAACTATACATTTGTATGCAGCCTTATAGATACCTAGATGATGCATCCAAGGTTGATTTTATTGGAACCCTACTCTATGGTAAAACCTTATCATAGTTCACACCAATCTTGGACAAGGAAATGGCAGTACTTCCTGACTTTGAAGGGTTTCTTCAAGAGTTGACCTACATGTTTGGAGATGCGAACATGAGTCTTGTGGTAGAATCAAAATTCTAGAAGCTACATCATGGTAACTAACCTCCCTTTACCTATGCATCAAAATTCACGCAATTGATATGTGATCTCACTTGGCATGATGATTATTTCATAAGTAATTTTGCTCACAATGTCAGAGGTTAAGACATTGAATGAATACATCACCCAAGCCACTCAATGTGATAGCTACCTTTTTGAAAGGAAACAAGAAAAACGAGTAGAAGGAAGTGTTTTTCCAATGGAAACCCTTCCAACCTAGTCCTAGAGAAGAACCTATGCTTGAACCTAGGGAGATAGACATAAATAGGTTCGAGCCTCTAACCCCACAAGATAAACAAAGAAGGAGAGATAATACGTTATGCCTATATTATGGAAACCCTACCATATTGTAGCTAATTATCCCAACAAAAGAACAAGCTCCATAGTCATAGTCAACCTTCTAGAGTAGGAAAATGAGGAAGTACATTTGTAAAGGAGATTGTAAACTCAACCATGATCTAAGAAAAGATCTTTTAATTCAAGGAACACCCATAGAAATATCTCTTGCCTTTGTCAAGTTGATCCTACCTAAGAAGACTCCTTTTGTTACAACCCTAGTCGATTCAAGAGCGCCTCATAAACCTATAGAAGGAGGGGTTTGCCACATTCATAATCAGTCTTGCCAATACCAGTCTTGGGAGCTCAAGGAGTCATGACCGCCAAGTAAGTACTCTCCAAGTTCCAGTTCCAGTTCCTGTCTTGTTTCTTGTTCTAGTCCTGTCTAGTCTAGTTCTTGGACATCCTGTCTTGTCCTCTTGTAATCTCGTAGTACGAGATCTTTTCAAGTTCTTTCTTGTATTCAGTTCACCTCCCAGAAGGGAGTTCTTGTAATCCAGACATCTTGTCTCATACTTATGATCCCAGGTTGTGGGATCTCCTGTATCATCTCTAGTCCAGCTTTCCATACCTATTGGTCCCGGGTTGTGGGACGGCTTGTATCAAATCCGTCTTCTTGTATTATTTTCCCTACGTGGGTGTTTTTGTAATCATAAGTGTATTTCCAAAATCTTGTCTAGTGAAGTTAGAGAGCACAATCTAGTGCTCCCCTGACACTTAAAGTGTGGCATAAGTGACTTGCTCATGTGAATGAAAGAACCTTGAAGGATACATGTAGGGACCAAAATGTTATATGGCTTCCAAATATATCAAAGCAACACATGATCAATAGATTGATGCTTGTTAGATTGGGAAGGCACAAAGACAACCACTCAACCAAGGGCGGTTCCCAAGGGCGGTTTCGACTTGATGATGTCATCATGATATCATCGACTTGAATCAGAACCTTCGGATGTCAGAATTCAGCAAATAGACAGTCGATCTTGGGGTTTTGGCATGTTCCGGACGCAATGGAAGCATTAGTTTCTCCAAAATCTAAGACAATCATGAGATATAAAAATCTACATGGAATCTAAGGTTTAGATGGTTTCCTTGTCCATGACATCAAGCTCACTTAGGGTTTGAGACCCAAAGTTGAATAGACCTATGTTCTTGGTTTCTCCTAATTCAAAAGTAAAGAGCCTACCATACTTCTCACATCTGGCTATCTTCTTGAAGCCTTGACATGGATCTTCCACAAAATCTCGATGTTGGGTGAACCTAAATTGCAAGCCTTTTTCAACTATTTGGCCTAAACTTATTATATTTTTTGTGATAGTGGGTACATAGCATGGAACCAACAATTTTGAGTGGTGCAATTGGCTATATCATAGATGGCACAAGGTTGAACATTTTGATCTTTTGATTTTTCATGCTTTGCTCCTCTCTTGTTCCCTTTCCACTTGCTCTTCCATCCATAGTTGGCTTGGGGAATCTCTTCTTCATCATCTTCCTTCTTCTTGCCTTTGTGCTTCTTGTCTTCTTATCTGCTGAATTACCTTGATAAGAGTTACCATCCTTTAGGCTATTGTTGGCTTGTTGGCTAAAGAGTTTTCCAAGTAATATTTTGAAATCTAGAGTTTGTACATCCATGATGACATCATAAACTATGCTGTAGGATTTCCATTACTTATCACTTCTAATTCCATTTACAATCAGCCTCATGATGGCCCCTTCTTCAATCAACTCTCAACGGATGATAACTGATATGCAACCTCCTTGATTCTTGGTAACAAATGTTGTGATATTTTGTTTTGGAGCCTTCTTCATTTGGTTAAATACAATCCATCGATGATTCTTCCTTGCTTTGGTACTAGTTGAAAAGAAGATCTCAAGTGCATCCCAACTCACTTGAGATGTTTTACATCCTCTAATATGTGGTAAAAAAAAATCAGAGATAGATTTTAGTATGTACGACCTTTGTTGAGCATCGCTTGCACATCAAAGTGTGAGTTTCTCAGTCTCATCTTGTGTAGGTCCTCCTTTGGATCTTGGAGTAAGCATAGTTTCATCACCCATTAAAATTTATTAAAGACTTCTCCCTTGAAAATAGGATTACATTTTGATTTGTCAAGCAGCATAGTTGTTTCTATAAAGATTCTCAATCATTGAGGGAAATCCATCACCTGTCTTGATGTAGTTTTGATACCATTGAGAAAACTTGGAGAATCTTGTAGAAGGTAGAAATGTGAGGTTCAAAGTGATGAAGATTGGTCCAGTCAACTAGCATGGGACCGAACTTTGCACTTTTGGAGTATCACATACACCTTATAGGCTTGTGTTTAGTGCAATAAAATCCACTATATACTTTGGAATATCAATGAGAAATAGTTGATACAAAACAGATAAGTTTGCACATTGACTAGCTTAAAAATCTTGCTATTTTGGGATGAAATACTCAACTTCAAATGCTTACATAAGTCAACAAGATTACAATTGGAAAAATTACTTTTGGATGCATGCTACAAATATAGTTGAGTAGCCAAAATGCACAAGAGAAGGAGTTAACATTAACTGGTGTGTTTGCAATAAGCTTAACATTGATTGGTGGTATCCCCGATTTTTCAAGGCTATGGAGAGATAGACCCCGAGATCTTAAAATGCATGTCACTCCCAATACAGTGAACCAAATGCTACAAAAATTTGTACACATCACATAGATAAAAATACATTACCAGTGAATGCTCAATCATTAAATTTGGACCATTGTAGAAGGAGAACTAGCCTTTGCAATTTTACTAGAGTTGAAGATGATGGTGCAAAGAAATGAACAATGAACAAGGTGATGACCAAATGTCTAAGTATAATGCATCAATCTATTGTAAAAATAATTGAGATTCTTTATATGGACTTTTGAAGCCTTCCACATCTCTTTACAAGTGGTTTCCGAATTTGAGTTCAAGCAAGATTGGTAGTTGTGATGAAGAAATCATCTTCCTATGAACTAGGAAAAGTGAAGTCAAATGTAACAACTTGATTTTAGGTGATTGATTGATTAGCAATGTCACCACTCTCAAATTTGTAGAAATTGATTCTTTTCTTTATCCTTGTGCAAGTGTAAAAACTCTAGGCTTTACATGAATAATCGATCCATAAAGGATCCTTAGGAAATACCATAAATGATTGCTAATGAAGACTCTTCAATGGATATCTTTGGCACCATCCAAACGATGGTTTTTTAATGTAGAACAAATCCACTGTTGATATATTTAGGTAGTGATGTGTGTGAACACTCTAGGACCGTCGGGGCACTTTTTTCCCTCTTTAGGAGGTTTTTCCCCTGGCTTGAATATATGCCTATAGCTCTAACAGGTTACATATCTTTGTACATTCTAGTGGTAATACATTTAGTATTGTGTGTTGTGATCCAAGCTTCTTCTTCTTCCTTGTGCTGTTCCCGTGCTTCCGTAGATGTCTAACTCCAACAATTGGTATCAGAGCAGGTCGCCGCTTCATCTAGGGCGTCGTCAACACCTCTTTGATTTCAGTCTCAGAATTGCACAAATTTTGGTGAGCATACTCAAGGTGTTTCCCATATCAAAAAAGCTTTACTATGTGGTGCCAAAATATGAGCTTCGGCATCCGAATGCATTACTGCAGTGCTTGTGTAGGCTATTTCTTCTTTTTGTGCCAAAGGTATATACTAGTTTCGGTTTGCCAGTACAAGCATCTCGAAGTCTGCTACAGGTTTAGCAGAATTCATCTAGGCAGTTCTATTCAACTTTTTGAGATACAGTTAATTTTTTGCATCAAGGTATTTTATTCATTGGCCACTGCTAAAAGCAGTGATGTATTCCATATGTTGGTTGTTGAGGATATGTTGGATGGTACCAACTACCGGCTATGGGCTTATGTGGTGCAACATGTATTGGTTGCAAAAGGACTCTGGAACATTGCGTAGGGTGTTGAAAAACATCCTATCACACCTGCAATTGCTACAACTATAGGTACTGAAGCTGATGCAAAAGGTGTCGAAGATGATGATATTATGCAAATTCCTGTTTGTGCTACGGTTTCTACTGCACCTACTACATAGCAAATTTTTTGGGATGGCAGAGATGCCCAGACACATGCATTGATAGCTTTGTCTATCAAACGTGCCATTATTCCTCACATTCACTCTTGCAGAATAACTAAGTATGCTTGGGATACACTTACCACATTGTACCAAGCTAGGAATGAGGCTCGTGTTGCTTACCTCCGAAAATAGTTGGAGAGTGAGCATATGAATGAAGGTGATTCTATGGACAATTTTCTAACAAAGATCAAGGATTTGAAGGAACAGTTGATTTCTGCTGATGAAGTCCTTGACAGTTCACTTGTTCAGACTGTTCTGAATGGTCTTCCTGACTCATATCAGAGTTTTGCTTCTACTCTTCGTTTGATGATGAAAGGCAATCCAAATGCCGTGTCATTTGAGGAGTTAATCTCTCTTATGTTGCAGGAAGATCAGTCTAGGCAGAACATGTCTGTTATGCATGTTTTAGATCAAGCTTTCTTTGCTAGTTAGAAGGGCAAAGGAAAATGGAGCTCTTCGACTAGTAAGCAAAAATTTGCTAATTCTGCACAATCAAAGAGGGAAGACAAAGATGAAAAGAAATCAGAAAAGCAAAAATTTCTTTGTAAATATTGTAAAGCAAATGATCATGTCATTAAGAGTTGTGCAAAACTAGTTGCTAAAGAGGCAAAGAAGAAAGAGGCCGGAATGGTTGTTGCAGAGGCCTCTACACCAAAAACAAAGTCTGCTAATCTTGTGGAGGAAGAAGAATGGGCATTTACTACTATTTGCCATTTTGACCCATCTTCTCATGAGTGCATGTCTATAGTAGACTCAGATGTTTGGTAGTTTGATAGTGGTGTGACCAAACATATCACCTTGCAACGTAGTTTCTTCACTTCAATCGAGCCTGCCCCTACAGGGAATACTGTTACATGCACCAAGAACTCCTCTTATCCTGTTATGGGAGTTGGTAAGATCATTTTGACTATTGGTGATGGTAGTTATTTCACTTTTCTAGATGCATTATTCGTGCGAGGGATCAAGAAGAATCTTTTATCAGTTTTTGCATTAGCCAAGATTGGCTTGGTTGTAAAATTTGTTGATGACAGATGTACAATTCATGATTTGTCAAATGGTGATGTTATTATTGCTTCTCGTTTTTTATGTCGTGGCCTGTATAAGCTCATAGACTATGAAAGATCTATGAATGATTCAGCATGTGTAGTACATGATTCTCAAGCTATGTAAGATGCAAAGCTTTGGCATGCATGCTTTGGTCATTTGAATTTGGCTAGTTTGCTACGCCTGCAGAAATCTGAAATGGTATCCTCTTTGCCCAAATTAGAGGCACCCGATAAACATATGTGAAGGCTGTATTTTGGGCAAAATGCAATGTTCCTCATTTCCAAAAGATGGTTCAGTTCGGGCTACTCAGAAATTGCAGCTTGTTCATAGTGATGTTTGTGGTCCTATGCAGACACCCTCTTTTGGAAATTATCTCTACTTCGTGACTTTCATTGATGACTTTTCCAGGCATACATGGGTATGTCCATTGAAAGCAAAGTCCGAAGTGTTCATGTGCTTCAAACAGTTTTTGGTTTTGGCTGAAAATATGTTAGTATGTAAAATGGGCAGCCTCCATTCTGATCGAGGTGAGGAATACATGTCTTCTGATTTTAATGCATTTTTGGCTCAACGTGGGAAAAAACACCATAGTTTCTGGCTTGAGGTTGTCATGTGTGCAACATATGTACTTAATAGGTGTCCCACTAAAGCACTACATTCTATCACTCCATATGAGGCTTGGCATGATGGAAGGCCATCTGTTGCTCATCTACGTGTTTTTGGTTGTCTGGCATATGCATTAGTGCCTGAACAACATCGCAGAAAATTGGATGATAAAGTAGTAAAATGTAGTTATGTTGGGTAGAGTTCTGAAAGCAAGGGCTATCGTTTGTATCATCCACATGCTAAACACATTCTGGTTAGCCATGATGTTGTTTTTGTGGAAGACGCTATTCAACCCCTACTTTCATGTACTAAAGAGACATCTGTTAGCTCCAAAGACATGTATGATACTTTGCTGCCTCTTTTTACAGGTGACACTCTAGTGTTGGTCCTAATGTGGCAACTCCTCAGCCTTTGTAGGTTTCATGTGATGATGCACATCATCCCATTTCTGATGCAGATTTACATGATGCACTTGTTGATGAGAGAGCTGATATTGAGGAGGCCAAAACTATGACAAAATGGTTGGTGCAGACTTTGCGTGATGACAAATTAGATGTGCCTCTATCATGTCGTACTCGATCCTGCTCTCATAGTGCCTCTTTTTCATTAGATTTCTATGCTATGGCTGCATCTAGTCTCTGTGATGAGACTGAGCCTCTTTTGTTTGATGAAGCACAAAATTTTGAACATTGGATGGATGCAATGCAATCTGAATATGATGCTATCGTGAAAAATGGTACCTGGTCTTTATGTGACTTGCCTCTTGGCAAGAAGGCCATTGGCACTAAGTGGGTATACAAGCTAAAGCATAAGATTGATGGAACAGTTGACAGGTATAAGGCTAGGCTTGTTGCAAAGGGTTATGTGTAGGAAAAAGGCATTGATTTTGATGAGACCTTTGCACCTACATGTCGTATGACTACTGTTTGGAGCATCTGTGCACTTGCTACCCATCATGGTTGGAATGTACATCATTTGGACATTAAAAAAACATTTTTGAATGGTGACTTGCATGAAGAAGTGTATGTTTTTCAGCCCCGTGGCTTTGTGCATGAAGGGCATGAAAACCAAGTGTGCAAGTTAAAGAAGGCATTATATGATTTAACGTAAGCACCATGTGCTTGCTATGAGAAGATACATGCCTATGTGATTGCACATGGTTTTGAGAACATTCCAATTGAAAGCACCTTATATGTTAAGCATGCTAATGATGTGCTTCTGATCATTGTTGTCTATGTTGATGACATGCTCTCATTGGTCCTATTGAGAAGCATATTGCTGATTTTAAGGCTGATTTGCATGCCTCATTTGAGATGTCTGATTTGGGGCATTTGCATCATTATTTGGGGATTTAGTTTATGCACAGTGATGGTGGAATGGATTTGTGTCAAACAAAATATATTGACACATTATTGCAGCATTTTGGCCTTGAACTGTAAACCTATTGCCACTCTTATGGAGACATGTTTACAATTGAGTCTTCATGATGATAGAGATGCATTTGATGTTGTTCTCTGTAAGCAGGCTGTTGGATGCCTGATTTACTTATGCATTACTCGGCCAGATATTCAGTTTATTGTCTCACAAATGAGCAAGTTTATGCATTGCCCAAGTGTCAAGCATTGGCAGGCGGTTAAGCGCATCTTTCATTACTTGAGTGGTACCCGGCTACTTGAGTTGTTTTATTCCAAGGGGGGATCACTACTGCCAAATTTGCATGCTTTTTCTAACTCTGACTGGGCTAGTTGCTATGACACTCGTGTGTCCACTAGTGGCTTTTGCTTCATGCTTGGTAGCTCATGCATATCTTGACTGAGCAAGAAGCAGCCTACTGTGGCCACTTCCAGTTGTGAGGCTGAGTATAGGGTAGCTTTCACAACAACTATTGAGTGTGTGTAGCTCAGATGCATTATGGCCGATTTGGGTGTTGGTCAGTCTTCTACCACCACAATCTTCACTAATATTCAGAGTGCACTGGAAGTTGTGAGGAAGCCTAGTTCCATGCTTGCACTAAGCACATTGAAGTGCATTATCAATATGTTAGGGAGAGGTTCTCTGCTGGGGAGATCAGCTTGGCATATGTGCCCATGTAGGAGAACATTGCAGACCTTTTCATGAAGGCTCTACCTAGGGAGAAGTTTGAAGCTTTCTGCAAAGCTTTGGGCTTACTTCCTTTCGTGGAGTGATTTCCACATGGAGAAATCCATTGGAAACGGAGAATAGGAGGGCGCAGATTTGTAGGATTCGGATGAGGTAGAGAGAGAGAGAGAGAGAGCGAGAGAGAGAGAGAGAGAGCGAGAAGAGCTGCATGGAGATTTTTTGGCGATGCTTGGATAGAAAGGATGGAGAGAGAAGGCCTCTTTACTCTGTAGGATGAAAGATCAATGGCGATTCTGACATGTTATTGGAGGGATAATTCCTTGAAGGTCTTATGTGTTCCGTGGAGCCTTCAGTGAATGAAGAGATGAAATCTGTTTTTGTGCCTCTATCATATACTTAACAGAGCACGAGCCCTTGCCTACAGCCAAACAGATATAGAGGAACCTAGTAATCTTTTTGTCCTTGAATTTTTGTCTTGGCTTCCAGTGATGTCCACGAGCGTGACTTATACAGGCATGATTGGCATCGGATACAATGGCAGTGCCATGCCGCATGTGGATACTGATGGCAAATTTTGTTTCTCTGCGAATAAAACATTCGCTTTGTCATTCTTTTAGTCCATCACAGGAAACCGCCTTGTATCTGCGATCACATGATTACTATATTGGTACATATATGTCATGGGTCGAGGCAACCAACGTCGATGTACTATGGTGGAGTGACCATTCTAGATATTTACACGAATCAATTCTATTGATTTGGCAACGGACATGAAATACTAACGATGAGCCTTGATAACGTTGATGATATCAACAATAATAAGGAGATGAGTTAATTCTTTTATATATGTAACTTATTGAAATGATGAAAATACGATTCAAGTCATATTTGAAAAGCTATTATGGAATAAACCTCAAATGTATTCGATAAAATTACCTAATATACATTGATTTTTTTGTTCCATTTGAAAACGGTATAGTTTAATGATTCAAGATGGTCTCCCAAAGTAAGATTCAGAAGTTTTGTTTATATATGAGGACATCAAAAGAACAATCTGTGCTTTACTTATATAAATGCTTTACTACTTCAAGAATTTTGACTTGAGAAATACTTGAAATTGCACGCATAATAGTTTTATAAATTTTATGATGTACTAACATGTTTTACCTCCTCGTGGATCTCTTGTGGAATGCTTCTCATGGTTGGGCCAATCGATGATTTTAGAGATTATATGAAGTGAAGAAAGTGATTGAAGATTGAAGTAAAGAGTACCCTATGGATCTTGCTTGTGGAACTTCTCTCCAGGTTACTGAGTGTTTTGAAGTGGCTTAATAAATAAATAACTGAGTGAAAATGTTGGAACATCAAGCTTACACTATGCTTGACATGGTTTGATCCACATCAAAAGCTATTACTTGGATTAGATCGAAAGAATATCCATTGAAGCGTTTTCATTTTAAAAGATTTTTCATGGGTCTTTTACCATTAAAAAAGCCTAGAACTTCACAGATGTAAAAGTGGAAAAAGAGAGCTAATCTTCCACGAATTTGAAGCAGTTGATTTTGCAATCAATGAATCAATCAATCACCTAAAAGTAGATCAAACTAGATCTTCACTTTTCCTAGATTGTAGGAAAGTGAACTGATTCCCTCAACAACTAATCCCACCTTCATTTGAATTCAAAATCCACTCGTAGAAGTCCTGGAGCACTTAAAAATTCTATATAAAGACTTCAAATCACTTGTATATTACATGCAAGCAATATACATACATGTGGCCATCATTGTCTTGCTCCATTTTTCTACATCCTCTTCTTCAACAAGAGTAAGCTTGCAAAGGTTGCTACTCTCTTTAGAGAGCTCCAAATTGTATGATAGAGGACTCATTAGAAAGGTATTAGTGTCTAGTTTATGTATATACATTTTCAAAACATTTGGTTTAGTGCATTGGGAGAAATCTTAGTTTTTTTGTCTTGGGCTCTATCTCTATGCATTCTTGAAAAATTGGAGGTACCAATATTGAGTATTTGAGTCATTCTAAAAGCATATTTTTCTTATTTCTTGTACTTTTCTACATTCAATAAACTAACCCTATGTGTATCACTCCCCCAAAATTATTTCTTCTAATTGAAATCATGCTAGTCGCTGTCGGGATGAAATCCCGCAGGGAAGTGTATATGATTTTTTTCAAAGTTCTTTGATTTTATGAACTTGTGCGATGTTTTGATCAAAAGATGGGTATATTTTGTGCATGATTTGGCTGATTTGATTGATTGTGTGATGCAAAACCATGTACGTTAGAGCTCTGCGTGTAAATATCTGACTTTTGACCCATAGGTTTGACCCTTGAGAACCCCTAAAAACATGAGTTTGCCCCATGAAAACTGGGCCTGAACCCTTGAAACCCCTTGGAGTCTAGGTCCAAACTATAAATAAACCCTTGAATTGACGTGTTTGAGTTAATTTTAGGCAAAATCCTAACTTCCCCGACCAAAAATCCTAGCTTAGACCCTTGAAATGGGCCGTATCCTAGGTCAAAGCCTTAAAAATAATTAATTTGTATGTACAGTGTGAAACCAAAACCTTAGTTTAGGAAAAATAAAAAGGAGAAAAATCAAAAATAGAAATAAGAGGTGTGATTTCCCAAAAATAGCAAATGAACATGCAAGATGATCTGGAATTAGAAAGTTGAGTAAGGAGGTTAGAAGCTTCTAGAGAATAGTCCCAAGGGGAGAAGGAGGGGAGACCTATAAATAGGGGTTCATGCCCCATATGTTTCTCCCCGTGGATCTCTTGTGGGACGCTTCTCCAGGTTGCGATTGATTTTAGAGATGTTATATGAAGTGATTGCGGGATTCTGAAGTAAAGAGAAGAGAAGCTATTGTCGAGGATACTTGAAGAGAAAAAGGACCGAAGTAAAGTCAGAAGTAAAGCTTGGACCGCAAAGATTGAAGCCGAGTCTTGTGGGCACCTTCTTGCACTGTAGCAGGAGGTCTACCGTGTATTTGGACGATCCGCACTGTAGCGGCGGTATATTTGTGTTCACCTATTTCGCATTGTAGCAGATTTCTGTATCACCGACCCACATTGTAGCGGGAATCTTTGTTTCATTGAGATTTTATTGGAGGACTTCAGTTTCATTTCCGCTGTATCATTGAGATTTGTATGCACAACGATTCCGTGTTTTAGCGTGGTACTTGGATTTTCGTGCTCCGATGCCTACGGTCTTACGCGTATGCATGCACATCTCGTCACTTCCGAGGGGCAGGGCCCTATGACGATCGCCACACCAGAGAGTGCAAGGGCGAGGCGCCCAACACGTAGATGCCGCTCGCAGGACAGTGGGAATGGCGCACCCATAAGGGGCCTAATCCAACCCTACGCCGACTTTCTTCCCATCACCCCGCTTCCTTCTCCGACACCTGAACCCGACGTGAAGCGAGGCGGTTGCCCGGTGATCCTTGATGCGTCACCCACTCCTTGAGAAGATAGACAAGAACTTCGGCGTCAGATCGGATATTCCAAGTACCAACATTTTAAGTTATTTGATTATTTGCATTGATTCCACGCACTTTAAGGAGAAAGACTGTTTTACTACCTGACTTTGATCATCCACTTTTTGCATCCGTTTTGATCATACGAGTGTGCACTTTTCCATTGAGGCATAGATTAAGAATCCACTTCTCAGCTTAGATCGTAAGAAGAGGAAAATGAAAATGAACAAAATGATTGAGGAACATGCCTAAAGTGATGCCTAGGAAATCAACTTGGGCTGAGAAGAGACCTATACGATGTTTTTGGTGCGATCAATTTGGACATATGTTTTGGGATTGTCTTGCATATGAAAATGCATGCAAACATAAACTAGTAAGTGAACATGACCATAAAATTTATAAATATCAAGAGCAAATACCTTTGAATGTAAGAAAAGGTGGAATGAAGGAATATTTTGAAGAGAAAACGACTAAATCAAAGTCATTTCAAAAGATATGGAAACAAAAGACTCATGAAGATAATAAATTTGATGAACAAAAGAGTATGCAATCTATTCAGAGTCAAGAGAAACCAACTGAAGAAGCCAAAAGTATACAGATAAAGGTTCAAAAACATAATATTGAGCAGATATTAAGAGAACAAATGGAAATTGATCATAAAAGAGAATGTGATAGGGAAATGCAAGAGAAATCAAAGAAAGACCAGGAGGTGTATGTTTCATTTGATCCAAAAATTTTAACTAATGAGAATCTATTTGATCAAGAGAAAGTTATGAAATTGCAATCCCAAGTAAACTTTGAAAAACTGATTGAACTAAAAAAGAGTAAAGAAGAAACTCACGAAGATATAAACTCTGATAAACGAGTTAAAGAAGTAGAGAAACAATTGCTTGATGATATTATCAAGCAAATTGAGCGGAGTGTTAAGACAACTTCAAAGACTTCTAAGAGTTTGAAGAAGAACATGAGAAGTAGAAATCTAACTTTTCAAGACATAGTTGCAAACCTTGAATGATGATTGATGAAGAATCATAATAAAAACGCATGAGAATGATCAGGAGCTATTGAGTGATAAAGATTGATGATAATGCATGATGGTGATTGATGAAAATGCATGATGATGATTGATGAAAACGCATGATTGATGGTGATGATTGATGATGAAAATGATGATGATTGATGGTTTATGGTGATTGATGATGATGATTGATCATGATTATGATGATTATGATGATTATGATACTAGAGGATGCTGATGATAGTGAGGTTGATGCTGATGAAGAACGATGAACCAAAAAAATTTGAGAAAAGATGGATCAATCAATGATAAAGATGAATCAAATAACTAGGTGAAATGGTTCCGATTTGAGATCTATTTTCTTTCTGATATAGCATATGCATTGCATTGTTGTGTGATAAAGATATGTATGAATTTAAGAAAATCATGTAGAATGAAGATAGCAAATATTTATTATGGGTTTGTATGAAGCATACGCGACTAGGAATTATATGAATGGAGTCAGTTAGTAGACTAGATACTTTTGGGAGTGAAAGCTTGGGAATGTGATGGCATGCTTAGATATGCTGATAGATTTGAACACTTAGTGAGTGGGATTCTTTGGATCCTACTATTTATTTCTTGCGAGATCTTACCTCCATCTATATCATGATTTATGAGAAAACTTCATAGTCAAGCTAGCTTACATGTGTGTGCATGTTGTTAGCGGGCTACGATGGGTTAGTAGGCGGGTGGAACCACCTTGGTCGGGTGATCAAGGCCACAAGCCGTAGCTAGTTTCATCATAGGCCTGACCTATATGTTGTCATGCGCTTGCATGGTTCGGTAGGCAGGTGGAATCACTCTGGCTGGGTGGTCAGAGCCACGAGCTGTCGTCGATTCATGTAGGGCTGACATTGTGTATGTCGTGCGCTATGTCGGGTTGGCAGACAGGTGGGACAAACTTGGCCAGATGGACAAGTCCATGAGTCGCACCCGATTTTGACATAGGTCGATTTGTGAAATAAAGATAAAAAGAATAAATGCTGAGCTGAGATAAAGTGAAAAATAAAAGAAAAGAAAAAGAAAAAGAAAAAGAAAAATGAAACAGAGAAAGGAAAAGAAAGAGATCTAATGGAGAGTTGGACAATTAGGAGATAAATAGTGGGAATCGAGGTATATTCTACAAACTGAGTTAGTAGAAACATAAGTATATACTAGTACTTAGGATGAGTTGCTATATCTGAACCAGTTGAGCAAACACAAGATCTAGAAAGCCAACGATTTATTCATATGGTTACTTGTCAGATTGCACACGCAAAAACTTAGTATGATGTTTGTGAAGCTTGAATCTGCTTAATTTTCTAAAATTTGTACTCATCTTTATAGAGCTGCATAGAGTGCATGAGATCACACTTTGATTTTTGAAAGGAAAAAAAACATAAAAAGTAAAAAGAGTTTTTAAAAAGAACCCTGATACACTTCTGTTGAATTTTGCAGGTTGGCCCATCGAGACGATGTGCAGGTTTAGTGGGGGCGAATGTCGAGATGAAATCCCGCAGGGAAGTGTGTCTGTATTTTTTTTCAAAGTTGATTGATTTTATGAGTTTTGTGTGGTGTCTTCACTGAGAAAGTGGTAAAAATTATACATGTTTTGGCCAATTTGATTGACTGTGTGATGTGAAATCATGTTAGTTATGCACGTTGGACATGTGTATATGAAAAGCTAACTTTTGACCCATAAAAACCTAGGTTTGACCCTTGAAAATCCTTGAAAACATGAGTTTACCCTATGAAAACCGGACTTGAACCCTTGGAAACCCTTGGAGTTTAAGTCCAAATTGTAATTAAAACCTTGAATTGATGAGCTTGAGTTAATTGTGAGCAAACCCCTAATTTCCCCGACCAAAAACCCTAGCTTAGACCCTTGGAATTGACGTTTATCCTAGGTCAAACCCTTAAGAATAATTAATTTTGTATATGTAGTGTGAAACCAAAACCTTAGTACAGGAAAAATAAAAAGGAGAAAAATAAAAAATTTAAATAAGAGGTGTGATTTCCCAAAAATAGTAAATGAACATGCAAGGTGGTCTGAAATTAGAAAGTTGAGTAAGGAGGTTAGAAGCTTCTAGAGAATAGTCCCAAGGGGAGAAGGGAGGGGAAACCTATAAATAGGGGGCCAATCCTTATTTGTTTCTCCTCGTGGATCTTCTTGGTGCATCTACTCTCCAGGTATGCTTTCTTACCTCTCTCTTATTTCATTTACTTTGTGTTCATATTATGTCTGAGAATGATAGAGAGACAGTTCTTTAGGGGGAGCCATCTACTACCCTACCTCCACATAGGCAACGATTGAAGGAGCCCATCTCCAATTGGGAGGAATGGCAGTTTGTTGCCTACACCTGATCTTAGCTCGAAATTACATTTGGTTCTTAGATGTGCTCCTCTGCGTCGATCTTTTGCATTTTTTTTATTATTTTTGATGTGCGTCAACATGCGGATGTAGAGGTGGAGAGAGAAAGAGATTATCTATCTTCCCCCCTCCCACGGCTGCATGCACACGGGACAATTTAGAGAGAGAGAGAGAGAGATGGTTGATCGTCAGCGCTGCGCAAGCCTCCGGGTGGAGTAAGGCACTGAGAGAGAGAGGTATTGTAGATGTCGGTTGCTAACACGTTGGCAGAATCTACGTAGAGAGAGAGAGCGGAGAGTTAGCTCGCTGTTGCAGCCTGTAGGACGTCCGTGGATAGAGAGATGTGGTCGGATGTTGCAATTCTGACATGTTATTGGGTTACAAGTTTATTCTTTTGTAATATACGCATACTGTGTTGGAGCTTTGGAATCTACTGTTGAAGTGAAGACAGAACTCTGCTGTGGCTCTCGAAGCTCTCCCAAATTGTGAATAGTCATCCAATACTGTAAACAGTATGTTTCTATTCCCTTTTCAGCTACATGAAAAATTTTGAGACTAATTTGTAGATCAATGCATGCGACAGACTTTAACTCTATTTCTTGTTCAAATGATGTACATGTGTGCATCATGTCATATTGTGGGTTTTTTATAGAGAAGCATATTGTGCAATGTGCACGCATTTTCAATGTAAGGTACTTGATATTCAACAGGTACTTTATCTTCAGCAGGTACCTTCTATTCAGTAGATATTTGATGCTTTGAGTCTAGTAGATAGTTGGTATCGCTGCTAACATAATTGTTGTCTGCAGGTACTTGGGCTCATAAATCACAAGCGTGCCATTGCTACCTGTAGAGTCAAGACTTGAGAGTCTTCAAAGCTTGAAATCTAGTGTCGATGCACCGCATACTTCGTTCATCGCATACTTTGTTCATCACTTCGCAAGCTATAAACTGTAAGTTTAATACCTTATCTATTCCATTTGTTCTTTTTCTTGTTCAAATGATATACATATGGACATCTTGTTGTATTAAGGATTTTCTGTACAAAAGTGTGTTCTTCATGATATTAGTTTATTTCCAATGTAGTTGTCTGTAGGTTCTGCATATATCTACAGTGAATGTATCTACAAGCTCTGCATCTTTTATCTCTGCATGTGGAGGCCACATGCAAGCTTGATCAATTAACATGTGGGATTCACGCAGATGCCAACATGTTAGGTTGCAAGGTTAGGATCCATAAACATACATCTGTCTACTAGCTTTCTCTTCGGATGATGAGAAGGAATATTGCTAGCTTTCTCTTCGGATGATGAGAAGGAATATTTCATTGGATACATTCTCATTTAGTGTTTATTTATATACTAAGCATTACTTTTGTTTCGAGTGAGTGTGTGTATACACATATAGAAATACGTTCAAACACATATATACATGTTTTGAGTATGTTTGCACATGACTACGTACGTACAAGGATGTTAGTGGTTTTCTGCAGGTTTTGCATATATTATCTCTGCATGTGGAGGCCATATCTGTAGGTTCAATGAATTTCTATGGGTTCTGCATATATTATTTCCACATGTGTAGGCCACGTGCAAGCTTGATCAATTAACATATGGGATTGGCGTGTGTGTGGACGCACACTATAAAGAATTCAATATAACCATTGTGAAATTTTGCGGAATGAATCGCTATTATGCATGAGTGAAAGAACCATCCATCCAATAATGATATACAGGCTATCTCTATAAGCGTTATATTAAGAATTTCATTTGAATCAGATACATTTTCTGCATGTGTGCGCATATGTATAAATTTCTAAAGGCTTTTCAGCTTCTGTCCTTTAAAGATTCAGAGAAAAAAATCATGTTCCTTAATGAAACCTTGAAGCTCAAAGGATCCCAAAGATGACGGTGCACAGAATTGAAGAAATTTGTCTGTTGTATATATGCATGTAGAAAATTGTACAACGCAGATGTAGAAATTTGTACAACAACATGATTTTATGAATGTTTTTTTATGATGAAGGGCATTTTTTAAATCACCCATCAATTGAAGGGCAAACTTAAAAAACTGCCCTTCTCAAAGAAGGCCATTGGTCAGCCTCAGGTTCACTTGAAAATACATGTCTACCCTTCAAAAATGAACACTGATTCTCTCCTATCATTATAAAACAGGTCAACCTGTCTTCGCAAAAAATTATCTGTCATTTGACAGGAGATGTTTGGAAAAAATCTGTCATATGACAAGCATAAATATTTTTTCCCTGTCATATGTAAGGTTGTGCTACCCGTGAATTTTAGGCCCTGATCGTATACTTAACAGAGCACGAGCCGTTGCCTACAGCCAAACAGATACAAAGGAACCGAGTAATCTTTTTGTCCTTGAATTTTTGTCTTGGCTTCTAGTGATGTCCACGGGCGTGACTTATACAGGCATGATTGGCATCGGATACATTGGCAGTGCCATGCCGCATGTGGATACTGATGGCAAATTTTGTTTCTCTCCGAATAAAACATTCGCTTTGTCATTCTTTTAGTCCATCACAGGAAACCGCCTTGTATCTGCGATCACATGATTACTATATTGGTACATATATGTCATGGGTCCAGTCAGCCAACATCGATGTACTATTCTGGAGTGACCATTCAAGATATTTACACGAATCAATTCTATTGATTTGGCAACGGACATGAAATACTAACGATGAGCCTTGATAACGTTGATGATATCAACAATAAGAAGGAGATGAGTTAATTCTTTTATATATGTAACTTATTGAAATGATGAAAATACGATTCAAGTCATATTTGAAAAGCTATTATGGAATAAACCTCAAACGTATTCGATAAAATTACCTAATATACATTGATTTTTTTTTCCATCTGAAAACGGTTATAGTTTAATGATTCAAGATGATCTCCTAAAGTAAGATTAAGAAGTTTTGTTTATATATGAGGACATCAAAAGAACAATCTGTGCTTGACTTATATAAATGCTTTACTACTTCAAGAATTTTGACTTGAGAAATACTTGAAATTGCATGCATAATAGTTTTATAAATTTTATGACGTACTAACATGTTTTACCTCCTCGTGGATCTCTTGTGGAACACTTCTCTAGGTTGGGCCGATTGATGATTTTAGAGATTATATGAAGTGAAGAAAGTGATTGAAGAGTGAAGTAAAGAGTACACCGTGGATCTGGAATGCCTTCTCGCATTGTAGCAGGAGGCCTACCTTATATTCGGCCGATCCGCACTATAGCGGCGGCATATATTTGTATTCACCTGTTCCGCACTGTAGCGGATTTCTGTATTACCGACCCGCACTATAGCGGGAAACTTTGTTCTATTGAGTTTTTAGTGGACGACTTCAATCATATTTGCATTGTATCATTGGGCTTTGTCTGCACACCGATCCCGCCACTTTCGTGTATCAGCGCTGTATCTGATTTGTCTCGATTCCGATGCCTATGGTCTCATGCGTACGCACATTCGCTCGTCTCTTCCGAGACGGGAGGGGCCTACGAGGATCGCCACACCACGAGAGTGAGAGGGCGAGGTGCCCAGCGCGCAGATGCCACTCGTCGGACAGTGGGAACGGCGCACACAAGGGGCCTGATCCAACCCCACACCAACTTCCTTCCCATCACCCGGATCCTTCCCGATAATTGAACCCAACGTGAAGCGAGGCGGTTGCTGGGTGATTCTCATCACGCTACCCATACCTTGAGAGAAGAGACACGAACCTCGGCATCACACAGAGATTCCAGGTATTAGCATTTCAGGTTCTTTGATTTTTTGCATTGCTTCACATACACACTTTGAATAGAAAGATTGTTTTGTTGCTTGAGTTTGAGCATCCACACTCTGCATTAGCTTAGTCAATATGTGTGTACATTTTTTTTCCTGCTCAGACTAGGAATTTGCTGATTTTCTAGCTTAGATAGAACGTTATGAACATTAGAAAATTATCATAGAAAGGGAGGAAAATACATTGAATTTTTGGGAAATAAAGAGAGAACAGTTAGACAAGATTTGGAATTAGACAAAGAGTGCTTAGACTGATCATTACCTCCTGGCTCGTGACCCATCGAGCTTCTTCTCTGATCTCTACTCTGAGCTGAGAGAGATTGTAGAGCCACTCACACTGGACATTGTTCAGAGTTCTAGGTTAGGCCAGAGAAGAGAGATGGAGGATATATTCAAGGAATTAGTAATAGAAAAGCAGGGGGCTCATGTAGTCCAAGCGGTTTTGAGAGAGAAGGGCAAGTTTACAGCTTGAATGTGACCGAGTACCTAGATGT
The DNA here is from genome assembly GCA_020310875.1 of Ceratopteris richardii. NCBI lineage: Eukaryota > Viridiplantae > Streptophyta > Polypodiopsida > Polypodiales > Pteridaceae > Ceratopteris > Ceratopteris richardii. The sequence continues at coordinate 46,052,082 of CM035424.1, forward strand.
TTTTGAGGAATAGGCACGGATCTATGGTCTACCTGAAGAAGTATTTGCACATTACTTCACACGGGTAGTATCAGGGTCTATCCTAGCATCTATTACAGTGCACATAGCAAAGCCCTGGGCCAAATTCAAAAAAGAATTACATAAGTTGTTTTATTTGGAAGATTTTTCCCAACATAGTAGCGAGAGGGGTTACTGAGTGATTGGAGGCTATTGTAGTTTATGAAGTGAAGACAATTTTTTGAAGAAGACTTGAAGTATAGCTTGGACCAAACATCAAAGATAAGAAAAGTTCTGAAGACTATCGAGACTCGAGGGCAATTTCCCGCACTGTAGCGGGAGGCTTACGTCATATTCAGCCGATCCGCACTATAGCGGTAGCTTATTTGTATTTGCCCATCCGCACTGTAGCGGATTTCTGTATCATCGACCCGCACTGTAGCGGGCATCATTGTATCATTCAGTTTTTATTGGATGACCTCAGCTACATTTGCATCGTATCATTGAGTTTGTCTGCACGCCGGTAGGGCGATTTTTGTGTTTTAGCACTGTACTTGGATTTTCTCGCTCCCGACGCCTATGGTCTTACGCATATACACGCACATCTCATCACTTCCGAGGGGCAGGGCCCTACGACAATCGCCGTACTAGATTTGAAAAGAAGAGAATCCACTTGTTGGCTAATCCCTACCCAAATCATTCTAAATACTATTTGGCTTTGCATGTAAATGATTGTTTAGGTGCAAAGTATGGAAAAGGATGATAAGGGTGGATTAAAAACATCCTTCCCTAATTCAATGTTTTCTTATGTGCAAACCAGCATCCATAGCACAAATATATGAAGTAGGTGGATTCTAAGATTCTCCAACTAATTTGCTATGTAGGTCCATTACTATGCATTACTTGTGCATGGACCTAGCAAAATAGATGATTTTCTGACTATGTCAAGAATTTAAAGAGTCTCCTTACGGTAAGGTTGACCAAAACATCCAACTTAGATGTTTTTGTAAGAAAATGATAAAGACAAATATAGACACAAACTCAGAGATAGAGAACTCAAATTCGTGCGTTTCTTCTACCCGAACTAGTCTCCACCCCAATCTCTCTGACTGATTTCATCCAAGATGTCTTACTCCCATGTCTACATGCTTTGTTGCTCCCCTTGAAGTGCAAATGGGCCTCATCCAACTATCCTTAGGAAGGTGTCCACCATGCAAACACCACTCACTAGTTGGATGATAGTCGAGGGCCTGATCCAACCCATGCTCGTCCCATCGTGACCCCCCGTCTCTTTGACAAGTTGAATCTGATGTGAAAGTGAAGCGGTTGCCTCGAGATAGAGGAACCTCAACCCGCCACCCACACCACAAGTCAGCAAAGTAGTTTGGATACTTTTAGATTCATTTGTATTTAGGGTTTTTTCAAAATAAATGTAAAGATTATATTTCACTACACAACACATAACCTCAACATCAAGTTAGAAATGCAAGCATATGTTTTTTAAAATTTTGTCAATACTTGCATTTCTTTCACACACATAAAAAGAAAGATTGATTTCCTACTTTTGTTTGATCACTCATGTCTTGCATTAGCATAAACTACACATCTTGTGCACTTTCAATTGTTATTTAGTTAGAAAATTTTACACTGTTATAGCTTAGTACAATTTTCATAAAAAGAACATAAACTTATAAATTTTTAATATCATAAAAATAAATAAAAAGTAAAAACTTTTACAAATCATAAAAAGAATAAAATTCAAAAATAATAGAAAACTCTAAAAATTAACCAAAAGTACTCTTTAAAAGCGGTTCATTAGAACAAGAAGAAATAGCCTAAGAAATCAAGTAAAAGAAAATCAAGTTTTGAAATTAAAACCTAGGGAAAAATAAAGAAATCTAGCTCAAACTCAAGAAAGAAATCAAGATACATCCAAGAGAAATAAATCAAGTCCAAGAAATCAAGCTAAAGAAAAGTATTCAAATTGATTAAAGCTAGATCAATTAGAGAAGAAAGAAATCAAGTAAATAAAGTTGCAGAAGATTAAGCCTAAACTATCACATAGTCACTCAAAACCTAGAATAGGTTCTACTTGGGTAGCAAATATGAGATTACAAATGTTCCGTTAGAAATCTTTTTTTTTCAATTCCCAATGCATCGCTAAAGCATCATAGGTAGCTTGCAAAAAAATTGTTGCTACAAGTGTTGCTAGGCTTCGATGCTATTAGTGATAGTCATTATGAATGTTGTATAAGCAATGCTTGACATCACTTATCCAATGATTTGGGTTTATTTTTTTAATTCTTCTTTTAGATGTCACTTATGCAATGATTTATAATAGGAATGTCGCATAAGCAACGGTCCTCACTTTTTTTTCGATTGGGGGCATCGATACACCCCCATTATTCTTGTAGTGGATGACTTGGGAAGGACAAGCTGCAATCACAATTGAGCACCAATGACGATGTGCTACTTTTAGCCATACAAATTAATGGCAATGATATCATAGATGATGTATTACAAATATGATGTGTTTTGCCAGTTTTGAGCTAGTTCATGGTGGTTTAAAATTATTTTCTACTTTTAGTGATGACATAAATGATTTTTCTTGGATGATTTTCACATGAGCATAGTATATTACACTTGATAAATCATTAGTTAATGTCCTATATTATACTTTGAATGAGCAATTCGGGTGTCACATTTTTCTTAGCATTATATATCAAATGCACCTTGACTTAAGGAATTTGGAGACTTAAGACTCCCACAATTTAAAGAGCTTCTACTTTAAGCTTCCAAGGTTCATTTTCATGAAACACTTTCGTGGGGCTATTTACCAACACTCCAAACTCGTTGTATTCCTTCATCAAAAGGTTGTTTTGTAATTTTGAATGGTGACTTAGCCTAATTCTGTAACAAACCAAGGATCCCTAAGATTCCTACCCTTGCTTTGTGGCACACCATTTGGCACTCATCAAAGAGCTATATTGCATTTCCGAAGTACTTTAACCCTCTCGCTCAAGGTAATTGTTGTAAGTTCTCAAGGGTAAGTGACCTATCTTCGCTTAATTTAGAACCCTTCACAAGATTCACCTTGTATTTTTTCTAGGGTATCAACGCCTCTCTTTGGGCACATGTGTGCACTTGTGGGTTGGAGGCTATTCTAAGCCCATCCATGAGCTTTCTCAAGTTCCTAAGCCTACTCTAAGGTTATCTTGACGTGCATTGGGCTACTCTAAGCTCTCTCTATGTCAACTAAGCTCGCTTTTGGTGCCAAGTGTAGGGAAATCAAAGCCCCTCCTCTCCAATATTTCTCTCTCATCATCTAGTGTAGGGCTACTCTAAGCCCCCCTCCCACCCCATCTCAACTTTTGTACCAATTACAAATTCATTTTGCAAGTGTGAAGATTCATTTTCAATGACAACAATGTTTACACTCTCGAATGCAACATCTTCAAATCAACGGTACTTGTTTTTATTTACTTTGATTTTTATGCCAAAAACGGCACCAACTATAATCTATGGAAGGATACAACTAGGGCATACCTTTATACCAATCTCTTGTATGAAGTAGTTGAAGGAACAAAGCCTGAGCTAGATAACGATAGTGATCTAGCATCCTCGAACATTTGGAATATCAAAGATAAGAGAGCTTTAGGACAATTACTTTTAGCTTGTGATGAGTTGCAAGGGCCATGTTACCTCCTGCAAAACATCCCACAAAGTTTGGAAGATCTTGCAAGATCTTTATGAGGACAAAACTCCTCAAAAATCTACACCTTAGAGGGTGAGTTTCACAACCTCTTAATTAGCCCCCAATATTTCATTACTAAAGTTATTTCCACCTTTGAAGATTATCAAGGGAAGCTCGCATTATGTGACGAACAAGTTTGCAATGAGAACATGGCCATTTGCCTTCTCAATAAGCTCCCGTGATTTTATGAGACTTTTGTGATAACCCATTGCACTCGTAGCCAAGTATTAACTTGGGAAGAAGTTTGGAAACTTTTGCTCCTCCACGACTCTCAAGCAAAGTGGGAATCCTCACAAGTAACCACAATGAAAGCCAAGGGACCATTCAACAAGGCCAAACATGCTAGTCACAACTCTAGCAACTCACCCCAAACAAGGTTCAAGCAATTCATCAAAGAGGTTAGGTGCAATTACTGTGGTAAGATATTGCAACTTGAAAAATTCTAATACAAAAACAAGAATAGCTCAAAAGCCTCTATCTCCAAGAACCAATCTAAATCCTCTTACCATAGGTCTCACTATTCAAGTGAAGACCTATTCATCTCCAGAGAAGCCAATGCCCTAATTACTTAAAGATCCTCACAAGACTTGATCTTTGACAATGTAGTCACATCTCATATGTGCAAAGATCATAACTCCTTCCAAGAGATTGAAGATTGTTGGAGTTTGAGGTATGCGGAAGCATGCGAACAACACAAGAAAGAAGAAGAATCTTGGAGCACAACACACAATATTGAACAATATTGAATGTATTACCAAGTGAATGTACGAAAGATAAGTGACCCCATTAGGGTTATATGCATATATACAAGCCGAGGGAAAATAACTCTTCAAGAGGGAAAAAGTGACCCGACGGTCATAGTGTGTTCACACACATCACTACCTAAATATATCAACAAATCCCCCTTGGGAGTGATGTGGTGAACAAGGAGTTGTCACTCATGTATAAGGAAGTGCCAAGCTATATAGAAGGAGATCAATCCACAAAAGGAAGTAAACCTAAAGCTTTGCAAAAAGCTTCAAACTTCTCCCGAGGCAAAGCCTTTGTGAAAATGTCTGCAATGTTCTCCTATGTGGGCACATATGCCAAATTGATCTCTCCGATAAAAAACCTCTCCCTGGCATAATGATAATGCACCTCAATGTGCTTTCTACGGGCATGGAACATAGGGTTCCTCGCAGCTTCCAATGCACTGACTGTCAGTGAAGATGGTGATGGGAGAAGACTGACCAACACCCAAATCAGCCAAAAAGTGTATGAGCCACACACACTCAACAATTGCTATGAAAGCTGCCCTATACTCACGCTCACAACTAGAAGTGGCCATAATAGTTGCTTCTTGCTCAACCAAGATATGCATGAGCTACCAGGCATGAAGAAAAGACCACTAGTAAATGGGATAAAACAATCCAAGTAGCTAGGTAAAACTCAAGTAGCAAAAGATGCACTTAATTGCCTCCCAATGCTTGGCACCTAGGCAATGCATAAACCTGATCATCTGAGAGACAAAAAACTGAATATCAGCCTTATGCATAAGAAAATCAAGCATCCAACAACCTAATGATAGAGAACAACATCAAATGCATCTCAAGTGTCATGAAGACTCAACCATAAACTTATTTCCATAAGAGTGGCAATAGGTTTGCAGTCTTCAAGGCCAAAATGATGCAGTAATGTGCCAATATATTTTTTTTGACACAAAGCTATTCCAGCATCAACTTGCATAAATTGAATGCCCAAATAATGATGCAAATGCCCCAAATTTGACATCTCAAAAGAGGCATGCAAATCAGCCTTAAAATCAAAAAATATACTTCTCATTATGACCAATGAAATCATGCCATCAACATAGATAGCAATGATAAAAAGCACATCATTTGCACCAGGGAAAAAAATAAGAGCTCCTACTGAACTTATAAGTATAGAAGTTTGGGAAAATGTCTAGGATATATTTGATAAAAGTTATCAAGAATTTGGCAAATGTCTATGATATTTTTTATTGGTAGTGTAGAAGTTTAGGACCATTTATGTCTTCCTTTCAATCCCATATGCAAGGGATTGATAGGTTCATGGAACCCTACCTTCCTCTCGCACATGTATGTCATTCAATCCCATATGGTGGTTGTAAGAATTATCTATCTCTCACAAGAGAAACCTAACGAATCTCTCTCTCTCTCTCTCTCTCTCTCTCTCTCTCTCTCTCTCTCTCTCTCTCTCTCTCTCTCTCTCTCTCTCTCTCTCTCTCTCTCTCTCTCTCACACACACACACACACACACACACATACACACACGAGAGCCCTCATCATTTCAAAGGAGAGAAAGAGATTTTTTTTTGTCCTCTTTGTGCTTGTGTATGCAATGAGAAGGTGCTCTCTCGTGAGGAAGAGGCACCCGTCCATGCGAGGCTTGTAGGAGAAGTGAGAGTGGTGCATGCCTTTTGTAGCTTAGAGCAAGAATTGTTGGATATGTGGGATAAATTTCCTCCTAGCCTGTGAGCTCCATGAAATACGAAGAAGGAAGAGGGAAGCACGACAAGTCATAACATGAATATATACTACATCTTGGCGAAAGTTCACCATAGATGCCACAAATCTATATGAAAAGGGCGAATGTATCCAAATTTCTTGGCTATAATATATAGTTTTTTGGGCTATTTTCTCTTTAATCAAAACACCAAATTAACAAAGTTTTCTACAAAATGAAAAAAAATCATCATTGGGCTATAAATCACCCCTATATTTTTCCTTGATTTGCACGCTTAACATATAAGGTGCTCTCAGTTGGAGTGTTCTCAAAACCATGTGCAATGAAGTAGGCATGTATCTTTGCATACCAAGCAAGTGGTGCTTGCTTCAAACCATATAATGCCTTTTTCAACTTGCATAATTTGTTCTCATTCTCCTTCTGCACAAATTAACACATACACTTCTTCATGTAGATCACCATTCAAAAATGCAGTTTTAATGTCCAACTGATGTACATTCCAACCATGATGGGCTACAAGTGCACATATGCTATGAATGGTGGTCATTCGACAAGTGGGTGCAAACATCTCATCAAAATCAATGCCTCTCTCTTGAGCATAACCTTTTGCAACAAGCCTAGCCTTATACCTATCAAACACGTTTATGTTTCAGCTTGTATACCCTTTTAGTGCCAATGGCATTTTTCCCTAGAGGCAAATCACATAAAGAACAAGTACCATTCCTCATAATAGCATCATATTATGATTGCATAACAACCATCCAATTTTCTGAAATTTTTGCTATATCAAAAGAAATAGGTTGATTTTCATCATAAAGGCTAGAGGTAGACATAACATAGCAATATAATGCAAAAGAAGCAGTATGAGAGCTTGAATGAGTATGATATGATAGATCTACATCTAATCTGCTATCTCGCAAAGTCTGCACTAGCCATTTAGGCATAGTTTTTGCCTCCTCTATATCAATCCTCTCATCAACAAGTGCATCATGTAAATCTGCATCAGAAATAGAATGATCTCCATCATCATGTGGAACTTGCAAAGGTTGGGGAATTGCCTCATTTGGACTTGCACTCTACCTGTAGAAAGAGGTGACAAAGTGTCATACACATCTTTGGAGCTAACTGATATCTCCTTAGTACATGGAAGTAATGGCTGAATTGCATCTTCCACAAAAACAACATCACAGCTAACCCAAGTATGTTTAGTTTGTGGATGATACAGACGATAACTCTTGCTTTCAAATCTACCCAATGAAAATATATTCCACTACTTTATCATCCAACTTCTTGTGTTGTTGTTCAAACACTAATGCATATGACAGACAACCAAAGACATGCAAGTGCGCAAAAAGTGGCTTATGACCATGACAAGCCTAATATGGAATGGTAAACTATAGTGCTTTGATGGAACACCTGCTAAGTATATATGTTGCACACATAATAGCCTCAAACCAAAAGCTATGTGGTAAAGCCTGAAGTTTGACCATACACCTCACCATCTCCATGAGTGAACTATTCTTCCTTTCAACAACTCCATTTTATCAAGGTGTATATGGAATTGTTCACTAACATTTTATCCCATGCTTAGTCAGAAATGCATTAAAATCAAAACAAATGTATTCCCACCTCGATCTAAATGGAGGATGACCATTTTAATTGCTGATAGATTTTTAGACATAGCTAGAAACTGTTTTAAGCACACAAACACTTTGGAATTCGAACCATCTTTTGGAAAGGAGGAATGCTGCATTTTGCCCCAAATATAGCTTTCACAGACATGTTTATGAGGAGCCTCAAGTTTAGTCAAAGAGGACACTATTTCAAATTTCTACAGGCATAGCAAGCTAGCAGAATTCAGATGACCAAAGCGTGCATGCCAAAGCTTTGCATCTGAGATAGCCCGAGAATCTTGAACTGCACATACTAAATCATTCATAGATTTTATATATTTTATGAGCTTATATAGGCCACAACATGAAATGCTAGAAGCAATAGTAACATCACCATTTGATAGATCATGAACTGCACATTTGTCATCAACAAATTTGACAACCAAGCTGATCTTGGATAATGCATCTGACAATGAAAGAACTACCATCAATAGTAGTCATAATGATCTTACCAACTCCAATGACAAGATAAGAGGAGTTGTTGGCGCATATGATAGTATTCCGTGTAGGGGCTGGCTCAAGTGAACTGAAGAAACTACACTGTGAGGTAATATGTTTGGTTGCTCCACTATCAAAGTACCAAACATCTGAGTCTACTATTGATACACTGTTCATGAGATGATGGGTCATAATTTCAAACAATAAAAAATGTCCATTCTTCATTTTATAGAAGATTTGCAGACTCTATTTTAGGTGTAGAGGCTTCTGCAACAACCATTCGAGACTCTTTTTTCTTTGCCTCTTTTGCAACCAGTTTTGGACAATTTATGACATGATCATTACCTTTATAGTATTTGCAAAATCATTTCTGCTTCTTTCTTTTCTTCTCATCTTTGTCTTCCTTCTGTGACTGTGTAGCATTAGTAGGTGTTTTCTTACTAGTAGATGAGCTCCATTTACCTTTACCCTACTAACTAGCTAAGAAAACTTGATTTGCAACATGCATAATGGACCTGTTCTGCCTGGAATGATCTTCTTGCAACAAAACAGAGACTAAATCCTCAAATGTTAAGGCATTTGGATTGCCTTTCATGATTAATTGAAGAGTAGAGGCAAAACTTTGATATGAATCTAGAAGATCATTAAGAATGGTCTGCACAAGTGAACTATCTGGGAGGACTTCATTTGCAAAAATCAACTGGTCCTTCAAATCTTTGATTTTTTTCAAAAAACTATCCATAGAATCGCCTTCATTCGTATGCTCACTCTCCAACTATTTTTTGAGGTAAGCAAGACATGCCTCATTTCTTGACTTGTACAAAGTGGTACGTGTATCCTAAGCATCCTTTGATATTTTGCAAGAGTGAATATGAGGGATAACGGCATGTCGTATAGACAAAGCTATCAATGCATGTGTGTGAGCATCTCTACCATTCTAATGAAGTTGCTCTATAGTAGACACAACAAGAACTGCAACACGAACAAAAACTTGAATATCATCATCTATAACACCATCTACATCACCTTCAATAATTGTATTTGTAGGTGTAGTAGGGCATTTTTCAATACCCTACACAATATTCCACATCATATATGCCCATAATGGGTAATTGGTACCATCCAACTTTTCCAATAGCCAACATATGAAATACATCATTGCTTTTAGTCATTGCCACAAACTAAAATACCCTAATGTAGAAAACTGACTCTCTTCAAAAGTCAAACATAACTACAATGTCAAGCTCTGCTAAACCTTTAGCAAACTTTGAGATTCTTGTACTGGCAAACTGAAACCTATAAATATATTTGGCACAAAAGGACAAAATTGTTATCGTTAGTGTCCATGTGAAAGGTCAAATGGCCACTGGACACTTTTATATATGTTCTTTAATAAAACATATAGTGGCTTAGTAAGCCATAGACTCTAAGTTTGACCACATTTATATGACCTAAGAAATTTGTGTTCGTGGTCTATGTACTATGTATTTTTTGTGTATCCTGCACCCCCTGTGTGGAGTACTCTGTGTGGTGCCATATTTTGGGTTTTCTACAATAAGGGTATCATTGCAGAGCTCTCGAGAAGGAGAGTCTAATATCATGCATCACCAAAGTAATACTTCACTAGTATCAGAGCATTTTGATGCAAAATCTCTGTTACTTTTGTGTGAGTGAAGCGAGCACCCACTCACCCACCCAAGGCTTATGGTTAAGGTGGCCACCAAGGCATAGACCTTGGCATACCTTGTCATCCAAGTCACTGAAGTCATCGTTGGCATCATTGGTTGCACGTGAGGGAGGACCTCAACAATTAAGGAGGATAGAGGTTCCCGGTACTTCCTGGGAGTTCACCCATCCCAGTACTGTTCCCCTCGGAGCTCGCTTAACCAACAATCTCTTGCCACTAAGCTACTCTTTTGGTGGTTGAAGAAGGGGAAAGACTAAGGTTAACATTACCTTGATCATGTGTTGGGCCCTCAAAGCTTCATTCTTTGCTATCAAAGTCTGTTTCGAAGCATTTTGGGGTGATTCTTGGAGCCATTTTGGAGTACTTTCATGCATATTTCTCTTTACATAGGTTCAATAACATCGAGAAGAGTGTTCTTTGTACTTCCTCAACAACAAATGTTCAAGTTTTGGGGCCTTATTTTCAGCCACACTAGTAAATCTATAGGTTTCTTGAAAGGTTTTAGTTGTGGTGGGAGCAGACATTGCAAGTCTATGCAGATTTCCTAGCAGAAAGAACAGAGTTGACAGATATTTTTGGTGTTTTTGGCCACTCTTTGGGTTGTGAATTTAGCCTTTTAGTAGTGCCATTTTATTGCATATATTGAGCACATACAGTCTGTGTGCGCTGTTATGGATACTGCTTGTGTACATCCTTGTGATTGTTGATATAGCAGTTACATTTTTGCATAAAGCCTTTTAGGTTTGATAAAGAGGCTTGTGGTGAGGTTTTCTTAACTAGGAGACACTCAAATGTTGAGATCCCTTCGGTGATCCAGGTGGAAGAACTATCCAACCTCGCCATAGGAGATGTATGATAGTTGTTCATAGGTGCTCGACAACCCTAGTTGTCTTCTTTCGAGTGACTGACTATATGCAATGGAGTCAATGATTCACTATGCAAGTTAAAATATTAGTATTTGTAGTTTTATGAGATTTTGACACTACTCATATGCTCATTTTGCAAAGGAAACTATGGCAAAATGTTTCTAGATTTTTTGCTTTTGTCAACTATATAGTGGTCGATTTACTTCTTGATACACTTATTTATGTGAGCACATTTATTCTCACATAATTCTTTTGGTTGTTCTATATTGTTCGTTAATTCATTTTTTTGGGAAGACTACTGAATTTTTGCCCAAAATCTAACACTTGGTCATCCTTCTTTGAGCCTTCGTGGTGTTTAACTCTTCTAGCTCCATTATCATTCTATTTAGATCTCTATCATTATGGCATCAGAGGTCTCAGGCACACTCATGGATCAGAATCTAGTGCCAATGTTTTGAAGAGAAGCTACAACTTGCACGACAAAGAACATTTTGAGATTCAAAATTTTGATGGCACAAACTTTGCTCCATGGAAAAATCAGATTAAAGATGTGCTGATTCAGAGGAGGCAATGGAAGCTAGTAAATGGAATCTCAAAGAAGCCTATGGTCATGGATGAAGATGATTGGGAGTTAGATGAAATGACAAGGTCTACCATTTGATTACACCTGGCGTATAATGTTTATTTTATAGTATTAGACTGTGAAAGTACATAGGAGTTTTGGAAGAAGTTATGCAATACATATGAAAAAGAGATTGCATCAAATGAAGTGTATCTCGCGAGAAAGTTATATGACCTTCGCATGAAGGACACAGATAGTGTTGATACTCATCTAAATGAGTTTGATGCTATATTATCCTAGTTGTAGGCTCAAAAAATGGATATGCACAATGAAATGAAGGTAGTCTTATTGTTATGCACCTTGCCATCATCATGGGATACGTTTTGCACAACTATTAGCAATAGTGCACCTGGTGGTAAATTGGTCTATGATGAAATATGTGGAGCACTCTTGAGTGAGGAGATTCATAGAAAATCTATGGTTGGCACTCAGAGTGGAGATGCATATAATGTTCATGATTCTTACGAAGGAAAGAATCAACAACATGGCAGGAGCAAGAATAAGGAAAAGAATGGTCAACAGAATAAGTGCAAAAGTAAATCAAGGAAGAGAGATATTGAATGCTATTATTGTCACAAGAAAGGAAACATGAAGAAAGACTTCTATGCATCAAAGAATTCTAAAGGTAAAGGACAGAATGCTCATGGGCATGTTAAACAACCAGTATGTTGCTAACACAAACTCCTCCAGATGTCTCCAGATATAGAGCACACTTCCTCCAAGAGTGTAGAAACTCTCCCTCCAAGAGGGTCTCCAAGATCTCCTCCTTGCATTGAGCACTTGAGAAGATTGAGTGATGATAACAATGAACAATGACCTCTTTATATAGTATTCTAAATTGCCCATGATGAGACCTCAAAAAGCAATTACGAAAAGCATCATCGCTCAATCATCGTCTCCATCACTACTAAAAACGGCTATCGAAAAACTACATTGACTTTTGCTTTTGGAAAAATCATACACTTGAAAACTTTGATGGTGCGTGATTGCTGCTCGTGGGACTTGATCTGAGACGAGGTGGGATGGGCCACAATAACAATATATCATAGGTTTATAGGATCTTCCAACACCTATCGAGCTCTGATATACTTTTATGAGACTTTGAGATGCTTTTACTTGCAAATCAAAACCTATATATGTGAAGCACAAAAGGATGAAATTGCTCACAAAGTCACCATGATAGTGCATTCGGAGGCCGAGACTAGCTCAAATAAAAAATTTGATGCCAAGCAATGTTGAAATTCTAATCACTCCGATTATGCTCACAACTTTTCATGTGATTTTGAAACTATGATTGGAGGGGTAATGATGATGCCCTAGAGGAAGCTACAACCTACTTTGATATCAATTGTTGGAGTTTGAGGTCTGTGAAAGCACATGAATAGCACAAGGAAGAAGAAGAATCTTGGAGAACAACACAATACAAATGTATTACTAGGTGAATGTACAAGAATAATTGACATGTTAGGGTAATATGCATATACAGAAACTAGGGACAAAAACCCTTCTATATAGGTAAAAAAGTGCCCCAGTAGCCCTAAGTGTGTTCACACATCACTACCAAAATATATAAGCAATATCTATACTACGCCTCATCAATAAGTACCATTTTCTAGATTGTTGACTATAAGATGTGTATAACTATGATTGAAATACAAAATAGTTTCTTTTAATTTGATTGTTCCCTATTATTGAAATACAAAATAGTTTCTTTTCATTTGATTGCCATAGAGCGAGGCACTTTCGAACTCCTAATCACTTAGACTATGCTCATGAATTTTCACGTGACTTTGAAACTATGATTCGAGGGGTGATGATTCTAGATTTTTGACTATAAGATGTTTATAATTATGATTGAAATACAAAATAGTTTCTTTTAATTTGATTGCCATAGAGCAAGGCAATTTTGAACTCCTAACCACTACAAATATGCTCATAGAACAATATCTTTTAATTTGATTGCCATCGAGCGAGGTAGTTTTGATCTCCTAAGCACTTTGACTATGCTCACGAATTTTCACGTGATTTTGAAACTATGATTGGCAAGGTTCTAGAGACCAAGGTTGAGAGCAAGGGTTCAAGATACTAAGGTTGAGAACAAGATGGTTCAAGAGAGTGTGCAAGGTTGAGGACATCAATTCAAGGGGACATCAAGGATTGATCATTGAGGACAATGATCTTTAGAAGGGGAAGAGAGTCTTAGACTCAAGAAATGATAGACACGAGATGGTTTAACCACACCCTAAGAGGGAGGATTATAAAGTAATCCTCAACCATGGCTTTTGGGGCAAGTGGTTAGCCCATCATACTCCTAGCCAGTAGGTTATGAGTTCAAATCCCACACAAATGACCACGAGCTCTCATGATGAGTTTGAGAGCTCTTCTCCATAACTCCTCCACTACTTTGAGCAACCACTCTTCTCTTCTGGTTCAGTTTTTGGATTTGATTCTCTTTTGATTGATTCTCTTTTAGCCTCCACTACTTGCTGAAGTAAATGCTTCCATTTTTCATTTTTTGTATTTTCCTTCTATTTGAAGAAAAATCCTTTTTGCAAAATATATACGACCGTGCTTCTTTATTTTTTTAACATAAGGACCCTCAAAGAGAAGCTTGGAAGAGAGTTTAAAATATCAGATTTAGGTGTGCTTAAGTACTTTCTTGGCATTGAGGTGATCTTTGGGAAAGAAGGTATCTATCTCTCTCAAAAGAAGTATCTTCTAGATGTGTTGTTTCTAAGGTTTGGCATGATAGATTGCAAACCAATAGCTCAACCTATGGATTCAAATGTCAATATAAGCAAGGAAGATGGTAAGAAGCTAGAAGACCTTACACTATATAGGAGCATTGTGGGATCATTGATCTATGCAACACTCATAAGGCATGGCTTGTGCTACATAGTTAGAGTTCTATTTCAGTTCATGCATGCAGCCATAGATACACATCTCAAACATGCAAAGAGAGTGTCAAAGTATGTGAAGAGAACAGTTAATCACGGGTTGCTATAGAGGCATGATGAAGAACTTCAAGTAAGAGCATGGAGTGATGCAGATTGGGCAAGGAGTTTTGAGGATAGAAGGTCAACTTTTGGCTATGTTTTCATGCTAGGTACAAAAGCAATGTCATAGGTGAGTAGAAAGCAGCCCATAGTTGCATTGAGTTCAACAGAGGCTGAATATAGAGATTTATCCCTCACTACATGTGAAGCAATGTAGCTTAAGAAGTTGTTCAAATATTTTGGTATACAACTTGGACCAATTCCAGTGTATGGAGATAACATGTCAAGCCTTTATCTTGCTAAAAATCCCATGTATCATGCAAGAAGCAAGCACATCGTGCATTACCATTATGTGAGGGAAAAGGTTGCAAGTTGGGTCATTAATATTCATTTTGTAGGTACAAAGGACCAAGTTGCAGATATCTTCACCAAAAGGTTGGATGTGACCAAGTTAAAAAAGTTTTCAAAAGCTATGAGATTGCTTGATTTGGACACTACCACCTTAAGCTTGAGGGGGAGTGTTGAAAATGTGAACTATGCAAACTTTAGGTGGATAAAGGGGTCAAATGATCTTAATGTGGATAACAGTCACGACTTAGATCACTTAGGGTGGTCTCAAGGTTGTGCAAGGCGGTCCTAAGGCAATGTAAAAGTCATGAGAGGCATCCAAAGGATATAAAAGGAGGTGAAGAGACACCAAATGCATGGAAGTCTTGTAGGTCATTGAAGACCAAGAGATATATACTCAAGGAGACTCACGGAGAGATTCATCCAAGGCTTAAGGAGCTAAAACAAAGCTATCCAAGCTAGGAAAATTGCAGAGGAGGGTGCTACATGCATAGAGGAGGAGTAAAGAGGAGCTACCAACCCACATCCCCTCTAGTCTCTTATAGGTATAGACATACTCTGCTTAAAAGAGTCGTAACTCCTTGTGTACATATCCAATTCAGGAGATTTAAAGTGCTTTCTATAGCTTATATATGCTTTTTACTTTATCTTAGAGGGCTTCTTGAAATCAGTTTTATGTGGAGAGAAATTGGTGTATCTGTATAACCCTAATTTTTGAATATCCTACATCTTTGCATAGTCTATTTTGTATAGAGTTTTTGAATGACCTAAATAGATCCATTGAGGTGTTCTATAGCTTTTTGTAAAGCTTATGAACCATACTAAATGTGGCTAAAAACTTAGGTGATTTGGTTTAATCTAAGGTAGTTGAATTAGAGTTTTGCTACAAGGTAGCAAAAAAGGTGTATGAAGCGACCTAGGTATTGGGTTCATTTCACTTCTAGTGTGCAAATATGAGGGATTAAATTCCATCAATAAACCCATGCTTGTAAAATTTCAAAGGCTAAATACCTTGGACTTATGTTGGTCAATTGTAAAAGCTAAAAGTAAGAGGAATCTGGTGGATGAAGGGAGGCAAAATCCACGACTTAACTTGAGATTCAAATTCAAGTCATTCCTAAATTGTAGCTTCACTTTTAGGTGAATAGTGATCAAGATTCAAATTCAAAGTGATGTATAAATAGACACACTTCTAGTCACAGGGTAGAGTGAGATTTTTTGAGAACTTTGAGTTAAGGCTTTGAGCATACTTGGTACTCACCTCAAGTGAGAATAGTGCTCCATATCTCCCTTGTATCATATGTGCAATAATTATTATTCATATATATTGAGTATTCATTCTTTGTGTACTTCTCTAGTACCTTGAGATACATAGTCAACTTTTGTGGTTCATTTCTCTGTGTGTGAGTATCCAATTTCCAAAATTTCACTTGGAACTTAGCTAGGACTATTATGCATTTATATACAAATTTTCATCAACTTTGGATGAGCATATTTCAAGCTATGAAGTTTTGAGTGTGACTATGTCTACAGTTCATATTCTTTTTGAAAAGTTGGGGTGACCCCCGATACTTGT
Source organism: Ceratopteris richardii (assembly GCA_020310875.1). Taxonomy (NCBI): domain Eukaryota; kingdom Viridiplantae; phylum Streptophyta; class Polypodiopsida; order Polypodiales; family Pteridaceae; genus Ceratopteris; species Ceratopteris richardii. Next base: position 46,068,523 of record CM035424.1, read on the forward strand.
TATAGTTATTGATCCTTATATAGTGAGGATAAATTCATGAAAGAACTTTCTTTAGTTAGCTTGAAACTCTAATTGAATGTGTGCAAAATTTTTTTGGTCAATTTGAACCAAGTAGCAAGCTTTGAGCATTTTATTATGAGCATCACTTCCCAAAATAGAAATTTATTCAAGTCTTATGAAGAAAAAAGTGTTAGCCTATCAATGACAGATGCTAATTTTTGTAAACATCCATTGCATTATGTAAATTTGGTGAATAGTCCTGATAGAAAATGCAGGATTGTACAATGTAACCTTTCATAGATTAATGAAAAGGATGTCCTTCGACGTACTATGCAACAAACATGTACCGGATCTGTCGGAATGCCATTGATTTCAAAGCCAAGGGGCTTAGTTACAATGTTTTAAGGAAATGGTGGCATGTAGGGTGCATCTAGCGAGCTCAAAATGGAAGGCTCAAAGCAACTAGAAACTCAAGAACATGATCAAAGTAAACCAAACTATCTTGACGTGAGGAGCCTCTAGTAATGGACCATACTTGTTCACATATTTAACTTTGAGAGTTTTCCCAATCCATTCTCATACACAATTGAATAAGTTCAAATCTTCACGAGGTGATGGAATTACTTGTCCTCAATCAAAATAGGTGTTTTGAAATGGTCAATGTACATTTTTGATGCAATGATCCAAATGTGTGAACATAAAGTGAATAAATCTTATATCACAAACACACAAGCTCTAAACTCATGAACTTCTTAGTATGAGTAGTGTTCAAGACATTCGACATAAATGAATCCACCAATGATGAATGATACTGTACACCTTTTGGTTGAAGATGCCTTCCAACTCAAAGCATGACACAAAACATCGATCTCTACCTATACATGCATATCAAAGAATTAGAGATTTCTGGATTAGCACCCTTGAAGAATGTGCATAAGTTATGGCAAAGTGTAAGTGCTCATGCAAAAGATTTGATCACATGATCTATCGTTTTAAGATTTTGACTTTCACCCATTACTCTAAATGAGTCTGTTGGAAGCATGCTACAAGTGAAAATTTGATGCACGTGCCATGTAAATATGTGTGCTTTCCATTGAGAAACTATAGGTCGTTGCATGCATGAAAAGTAGAGAAGGCATCCGTACAAATTACTTGTAAGTAATTGATTCAAATCCTTATGCTAAACAATGTATATCCATCGTATTGAAAGTTTTGCAATTTATGTATTACAAATAAAAGGTTTCTATCAAAAAAGATGGCACACAATGTATACCGCAAGTACTCAAGTAGTTGAATATGCTCAAAAAGTGCATGGAAAACAAGAGCAGAATGGAGATAAGTGTGCAGATGTCAAAACATCAAGAAGGGTGGATGATCAAGAGAATTGGTGCACCTTTGCAGTAAAAAACATCAATGGTATGGTTGGTGCTAGAAACACAGAGTGAAAGCAACAATTGTTGGGGATGTAAGGGTCATGTGACCTTACCCCCATATTCATATCTACATCATATATACAGCATTGCCTCAAGAGAGATCATTATGTGGGTTTTGAGGCTCCCACGCATGTCCGCGCGTCTCTCCTTTCTTCTCTCTCGCTCCATCTCCTCCTTCCTCCTCTTGTTCTGCACACCAAAGCCCTTCATTGGTATCAGAGCATGTTGAAGGTTGGTGTGCAAGAAGCTTCAATGGAAGCTTAGGTCACAAGAGGTAGAAGTGCAGGTCGGCATCTCTTGACAGTAGTTCAATATTTCGGTCATAACTCGAGCTAGGAAGCTCATATTGATGTGTTTTAAAGTTCTCTACGTAGCTAACACAGAGAGCTACAAATTCACGAACGGTGCAGAACCTAGTTTGGAGTTTTTCACTGCCGAAAATTCGAAAATCATTGACTATTATAGAAGGTGAATCTACATTCACTATGATAACAGCTCAATTTTTGGATCATAACCTAAGTTCTACAGGTCTGATTCATACGATTCAACTTGGTATGCATAGCTAAAGTAGCCTCTACAACTTTGTAGAAGATCACAAGTCCAAATTCTGAGTTTTAGGTCACCGAAATTGTAGAATACAGAGTAGCAGTGTTGCAGGTGAATGTGAAATTGATAGTTGGTGCTTATTTTGGGCATATCTCGAGCTACACACCTCCGATTGAGGTGTTCTTTATTTCATTACGTAGATAAGAATCAGATCTTGAAGTTTGCTGAAGATCAAAAGTTCAGATTCAAAGGCTATCACCTCTAAAATAGCAAAAGACAGAGCAGCATAGTTTTGTCATAAGAACCTTAATTGCTCTTGGAGGTTGAATTTGCTTTGGAACTTCTTCGAGAGGGAATTTTTTGGTATGCAAGCTCTTATTTTCAGAGCTTCAAGGCATTGTACATGTATGATCACTATGGTAGCTCCTCCATATGAGAGTAGAGAATGATCTTGTCATGTGTTTGGCATGTAAGATGACATTGTGGTATACTCTTTTTGAGGTTTACATCATCATGAGTTCGATCATGGATGTATAGTGGCATTGTGGTCTATACCTTGCTTATGCCACTTGGTTATGGATTTAGTTACCGGTTGCACATAATTCTGTGAGAGTTGATTATGGATCTTGGTTGGTACTTGTATCTTTGTTTTCTTTGCAGGTACATGATCCAGATTGGAGCCTCAATTGCACACTTGTTTGTCACCTTGATTTTCTATTCTATTAGCAAATGTTCATTGATTTGATGTTGTGGATGGTTATTTCCACATGGTTATTTTGGTTTTAGAGTCCATTTTACAGAGGAGATGCTACCGAAATTTCATCGGCTTTTATACTAGAAGAGAACTCTAGTGGATCTTGAAGGTTGTGTGATAGCTTTGGATCATTGATTATCTCCATTCATTTGGACTTGGTCACACATTATTCGTGACAGGTTGGACCATCTTGCAGTATTCATTCTTCAGTGGGAGGTGTATTACCATTGTATTGGCATGTATTGCTATTAGTTTTTAGCATATGTAGTTGCCATTATCTTTGATTGGATCAGTGACAGGTGGTGAGAGGTTAAATATTGTTCTTTTGCTATTGGTTATCTTGTTTGATTGCTCAGTTTATAGGGGATACTCTGTCGAATTTTTCCGAGGATTCTTTCACATCTACTTGGTCACTTTGGAGTATTGGTAAGCAGGCCTATGCTCCTGGTTTTATGTGCATGCTAGATGCATGGTTATGTGACATGTGGTTCACATGGTTTCTTCTCCAGCGAGATATTTATGATGTGAGTTATGCATATGGATATGCAGGTGTCATTCTATTGAGGATAGAGTATTATTTTTAGTCTCATGTTCCATTGCTAGTCTCTTGCGACATCTGATGTTTCCATCTTGGAAAGTCAGTGCCATCAAACCGAGAAGACACCATGCTGGCAATCCTCGTGCAGGGTTACACATGTATGTGCATAGAGATTTGTACTTTATGTGCCAATGATCATTGAGAATTTTAGTTGGTCAAATGGTAGAAAAAGGTTTGCAAATAAGATTTAACCATGCTCCTTGTTTCATTGAGGATCCAAAGTGAAGGAGGTCAATTGCTAGAGGTCAGAAACAAGGTAGATCGTTTACATTAAATGTAAATCCAAATCATACAAACTATTTCCTTTATGGTATGCATAGAATAATAGATCTTGATCTATGGCACAAAAGGATTGGCCACATGAATGTACACAGCTTAAAGGATCTATCAAAGAAGAGGATGTTGAAGGATTACCTGATCTTACCCGTGGATTTACGTAGATATTTTCAATATATTTAAAAGTTAGTATTTTATATATATTTGTAAAAATAGTAGATCGCTTATAAAGCAATATTTTGTAAATAAAGAAGATTTTTTGTAAATGTATGCTTTTCAAAGGGCCTCCCTCATGTATCTTCTATTCAGGATATAACAAAAGTACCTATAGATACACATACTCTAATAGACTCGTCCATCAGAGTATGTGGGGGGAGACTATACCCAATTTTGTGTTCAGTCTTGTCTCTCTTTATTTTGGTGTGTGCTCTTGTGAGATTTTGTTATTGTATTATCTCAATGTACGTGCGTCTACAAGATTTGATTACATCAACACTCATCAAATTAGTAACACCACTGCTTATTGTACTTAGCATAGACTTCGATCTTGCACACCATGGTATAGTAGTCCTTGGTACAGAACATAACAGAATAGACAAGGCAATGGCATAGGATATACTAAACATGCTTATAGCACTACTCGTTGTCAGAGAGATCCTCTCTCCCTAAGTCAATAAGAGATGACGAAAACTCAATGCAGATTTTATCATTAGTCTTGAGACAATTGCACAACAAAACTCACAGTGGAGAATAGATGAACATCTTATCTTGGTGGACAAAGAATTTGTGTATGGAGAATACTGGAAAATTTATCAATGATTGCATGATCAAGCTCATGGCACTTTATGCAGAATCATCCAAGGAATTTGGAGGAGAGTAAGGAGGTTTGGAAGCTTGAAGGATATACATAATCAATTGCAAGAGGACTGGAGTCAGTCAGACCATGATCTTGTGTTTCCCAAAGGATCTATGTGTTTTATAATTCACAACTGTAGAGGATGACTCGTATGTGGAGACCAAACAATAAAATGATGGAGCTTCTCAGCACTCATCTAGACAACATTCAGAGGCCAAAAATATGGAGAAGCATAGAACTTCATCTTACATAGCACTAGCTAATTTCTAAATCCCTCTACATTAGATTATCATCAAGTATATGTTGATGACTAAAGGATATATTCTACATCTCTTGTATGTGAGGAAAGCTTCGTGGAGGGTTCTCAGTAGTGCAAACAAAGATTGAAAATGAATTAAGCATCGAAAAAGGAAAAAGCATAGTTCAGAACAAACTTCACTTTGCACAGTCTGATGGCAATAGAATGGGGTCTAATGATCTAATGACATGTTAATGTGTGCTTCTAAGTCCATACAAGTTCTAACAACTTGGGATCACAAATCGCTTCAGATAAGTGTAGATGAAGATGTGGTACTCATGGAGTTTTGCATGGAACAGGGTCAACACACTACAATAGTGAATTAAACAAGGGGAATGCATGAAAAGTGAAAGCACATCCCAAAATTAAGGGAGACATATAGGTGGCAATTCAGTTTTAGTTGAGTCTTTGCATGACAACTAGTTCTTTATCGACCAAAATGGTACGCTAAATATGGTGATACATGACTACAAAATAGGGAGGAGATTATGGACATAAAAAAGAAAATAGGAGGATTAGTGTTCAGAGGGAAGATCATGCCAAAAGCTGAAGAAGAAAGCCATGATGGTCATAGGATCCTAATGAAGTTGGTTGAAACTTTGCACAATCGATAAAGCTCCAAAGAAATGAACTGTGGAGCATAGTGAACACTGAGGACATCCACATATCTAAAGGTGATACTGTACTGCATTGAAAAGCAATCATTGCATCTAGTTCAGAGTGATGATTGTTTATGTTGTAAGAGATGCACAATTGTTGAAGGGCTTTGGTGTGCAGAACAAGAGGAGGAAGGAGGAGATGGAGTGAGAGAGAAGAAAGGAGAGATTCCCGGACATGCATGGGAGCCTCAAAACCCACATAATGATCTCTCTTGAGGCAATGTTGTATATATGATGTATATATGAATATGGGGGTAAGGTCACATGACCCTTACATCCCCAACAATCTACCACTTAAGGGTCAATGTGACCATAAGTGGTAACATATAAAAAGAATGATGTAGGACTATACAATAATGTACAGGAAGAGTCCGGATCTCTACCCATACTGATCAACCTACACCAACTGCCTCGAACAAGGTGTATCCATGCACCTCAAACTGCTCTAGACTCATATCGACAAGAGTCGAGCTCACATATGACTGATGCAAGAACTGATGAAGTTCTTGCAAAGCTCCCACTCGCTCTATGCCTGTGTCAATCATCAAACGACTGACAACTCCAAGTGCAAATGCTCCAATAACAACTGCAATGTCTGGTCTCGAGCATAACAACTCGTACATCAGACTCTCAAATGGTGATGAAACATGTGCTATCCTAGCTAACCTAAGCATCTCAGCCATGCCTGTATCCAAGGCATCCAAAGCACCATCATCAAGAACAATATGTCCTGACATATCTATGTCAACATCTAGCATGAGCAAATCCAAGAATGACTGCATAACCGCTGACTCCTCAACATCCAAATCAGCCATGCTCTCAACCAAGGATGTATCTAGTCGTGCATCCTGAGAGCTAGTATGCTCTGGTATACACTGTGTACCATGAGAGCAATCTTGATCTACCACACCAAGTGTATCATCATGCTCCACATGAGCTAACTGCACAACATCAACACCAAGGTCAAACTGATGATCACTCTCTAACTGAGTATAATCATAATGTTCTACATGAGCATCCATATCATGCTCTAAAGCATTCGAATGATCATCCAAAGTGTGCTCTGTAAGAGCATCCACATGATCAACCAAACCATGCTCTACGTAAGCACCATGAGCATCCAAAGTATGCTCTACATGTGCATCCATCTGAGCATCTGAATCATGCCATACATGTGCATCATGAATGTCACTAGACCTATCTGTAGGTAGACAAAATGAAACATGAGGAGTCTCACACTACACATAAGGCTGAACTCCCACTGAGACGAGACTGTCTCTCACATGAAGTACCTGCAGTGGATACGTGTGCCCAATCCTGGCACCTCTGACAAGCATAAGCTGTCCCAACTGCAACTGAAAATGATGCTCACCAAGGAATGCATAACATCTGCTCTCCTATAACTGGCTAACTGAAATCAAGCTCATAGGGAATGAAGGCACATAGCGTACATGTCTGAGTATAAGTGATGCTCCACTAGGTAGCATAAGGCATATATCTCCTGCACCCTCAATATCATATGGCGTACCATCAGGCAACTGCACACATCCACGACTCTCACATGAGAATCGATAAAACCACTCACGATATGGTGTAACATGAAAACAGGAAAATGCATCAAACAACCAAGCCATATGTGCACTATCCAATGAACAAGAGGAATCCTGAGATGAACCATAGGAGAAAGTGATATCACCATCACTAGCATAATCAACTGCCATAGACTCTCCTGAAATCACTACGACCTCCATCACGTGCATATCTCTGATGTCGTCGATGCATCCACCTGAAGCAACATCATCGAATATGGCCCTCATGACCACAATGCCAACATCGAAGTCATCGATGTGATATATGTCTCACATGAGTCAATAGACTCGCATACATATCATGTAGTCTCTGCCATAATACACTACTCGTCTCCTCATATATAACAGATTCATATATAGAATCCACAAGCTGTAATCGGATAGTGGAGCTAGCCAATGCATCCATACATGATCGGGCATGTCATGAGGCCTCTGTGGCAATTCATCTTGCATGTATCTTGCATAACAACATCTTCAACCTACATAATCTTATGTGTTGTATCATCTCCTATTTCAATGTGACCTTTACATGAAGTATTATGTATATTTGGAACCATGAAGCATCATGAGACATATAGCTAGAGAAACTATTATCTACATACCACACATCAGTAATTCAGTTTAGTTTCTACATTCATCATAAGAAGAGAATCATAATCATCGCTTTTATCTTCAAATGCATAATTTCCTTGTTGTTTACCTCTTCTTGAATAGCCTCCTCTTCTATTATCGCATTGATTAATCTCATTTTGATAGCAATCTTTGGCATAGTGTTCATACCTTCCATATATGTAGCAATTGTTGTTATCTTCACTCCTTTGTCTTTGATTGTAGTTGTAGTAGCCTCTCGTACCTCTAGCACTTGATCTTGCTCTTCCTCTTGTGTTGAAAGAGCCACCTGAGGTCTCTTGATCATCACTCCTTCTTCCTCAACCTCTATTTGAACGTCTTCTACCTCTGCTTCCTCCTCTTGATGCTCTTGCATAAAGAGCTTGTCATTGAGATCCTTTTTTATTTGAAGAAGAGTCATTTAGATTCATCTCCTCTATGACCATGAGGGCAACAAGATGATCGAAATCTAATAATTCGCCTCTAGCATAAACAAAAATAATGAATAGTTTACATCTCTCATCATCCTTGACTCCATTGAGAGTATGTGCAACCAACCCGCGGTCATCCTCCACATGAGATTGAATTGATCCTAGTTTATTTGAAATCTCTTTAACCTTCAACAAGTAATCATTGGTCGATGTCCTTGTATCTTTGTTTATCTTGTTCAATTCATTTTTTAGTTGAATTTTCCTTGCTCTTATACATGTCGCATACAACCTTTCCAATGCAAGGCAAACATCCCTACTTTTGTATAGATCTTGTATGTGTCCTACCATTGAATCTTGATTTTATTATAAAATGAATATAACTCTTTGTATCTTTCATTCCAAAGTTTAAATTCCCTCAATTATTGTTGAATTGGATCCTTTGGTAGTATAGGTTTGATATCTGTGTAATCAATCAAATCATACAAGCCTCTACCTTGCAAGTATGCTATGTTACAATTATGTGTTCCTCGAGTAACTTTGATGTGAACCTTTTCCTTATACTTGGGCACTTTTTACTATAAAGATTTTCTCACATTCTTCTTCCCTAGTGAAATGGCGGGCAACAATGACTTGTTTGGCATGCTTCAAGCTGAACATAATCTTGATGGGACCAACTATCCAGTGTGTTCTTACATGATGAATCATGTTCTTGTTGCAAAACAACTTTGGAACATAGTGGCAGATGTAGATCGAAGACCCGCAGGTTCTTCTACTTCACAGTCTACTATCATAAATGGAGCTTCTTCTTCAAGTACAGTGGTTTTTGCTTCTACACAGGAGAAATTTAGATGGGATGGAAAAGATGCTCAAGATCATGCATTGATTGTGCTTTTTGTGAAGCATCATATAGTTCCACGCATTCAATCATGTTCTACATCAAGACATGCATGGGACACTCTTGCTTCTTTGTATGTAATGAAGCACGTGTTGCATACTTGAGGAAGCAACTTGAGGATGTATGTATGGTTGAAAATGAGTCAGTGGATATGTATGTGACATGCATCAAGGACTTGAAAGAGCAATTAGCAAATATAGATGAGATTATTCCGGATGCATCACTCATCTCTACTTTGTTCAAAGGATTATCAGAATCTTTTGAAAGCTCTGCTACTACACTTAATTTGGTTGCAAAAGGGAATCCTAATATGTATGCATTTGATGAGGTTGTGTCTCTTCTTTTGCAAGAAGAGCAATCTAGAGTGAATAGGAGTGGTTTGATTGAGGGAACACAAGCACTTGCTATCTCACAAAATGGGAAAAGCAAGTATGGTTCAACTTTGGGTTCATCAAAACCAAAGCCTCAACCTTCATCTTCCACTCATTCCTCTAATGATGCTGATTTGCAAAAGAAGCGAAGATGCAAATATTGTCAAAAGGCTGGTCATACTATTGATGAGTGTAGAAATCTTGCTAAGCACAATGAAAAGAAGAAGGAATTCGGCATTCTATTGTTGAAAATTCAGCAAATGCAAAGAATGATGAAGCTAGCATGGCTCAAGATTTTTGGCCATGTGTTGTTACATGTCTATGATGCATCTTTACATTCTAAATGTATGGTTGTGAGTGAGGCTGATTTGGATTGGTTCTTTGATAGTGGTGCTTCAAAGCACATAACATCATGCAGAAGATTTTTTGCATCTTTGAAAGATGCACCCAAAGGAGGACATGTGGTGTGTGCAAACAATGCCTCTTATCCTATCATTGGAGTAGGAGAAATTGAGCTTACAACTACAAATGGAGGTGTGATTCTCTTGAAAAATGCATTGTATATACCCGATATCAAGAAGAACTTAATTTCAATTTCGTTGGTTGCCAAAGCTAAACTTCATGTACACTTTGTTGATGAAAAGTGTATGGTTCATGACTCTGTTTGCAGTCTCAGATTCGCACGAATTTTGGTGAGCATACTCGGCCGAAATCGCGATCTGAGCTCGTTTCGGCCTCTGAACGCACTATTGAAACACTTGTGCAGGCTATTTCATCTTTTTGTGCCAAAGGTATATACCAGTTTCTATTCGCCAGTATAAGCGCCTCAAAGTCTTCTACAGGTCTAGCAGAATTCGTCTCGGCAGTTCTGTTCAACTTTTTGAGATACAGTCAATTTTTTGCAACAAGGCATTTTAGTCACCGGCCATGGCTGAAAGTAGTGATGTATTCCGTATGTTGGCTGTTGAGGATAAGTTGGATGGTAAAAACTACCCGTTATGGGCTTATATAATGTGACATGTGTTGGTTGCAAAAGGACTGTGGAACATTGTACAGGGTGTCGAAAAACGTCCTATCACACCTGCAATTGTTACAACTGCAGGTACTGAAGCTGATGCAGAAGGTGTCGAAGATGATGATATTCTGCATATTCCTGTTCGTGCTGCAGTTTTTGCTGCACCTACTGTAGAGCAGATTCGCTGGGATGGCAGAGATGCCCAGGCACATGCATTGATAGCTTTGTCTATCAAACGTGCCATTATTCCTCACATTCGCTCTTGTAGGAAAGCTAAGGATGCTCGGGATACACTTACCACATTGTACCAAGCTAGGAATGAGGCTCGTGTTGTTTACCTCTGAAAACAGTTGGAGAGTGAGCACATGAATGAAGGTGATTCTATGGACAATTTCCTAATGAAGATCAAAGACTTGAAGGAACAGTTGATTTCTACTGATGAGGTTATACCAGATAGCTCACTTGTGCAGACTGTTCAAAATGGTCTTCCTGATTCATATCAGAGTTTTGCTTCTACTATTCTGTTGATGATGAAAGGCAATCCAAATGCCTTATCATTTGAGGAGTTAGTCTCTGTTCTGTTGCAGGAAGATCAGTCTAGGCAGAACAGGTCCATTATGCGAGTTGTAGATCAAGCTTTCCTGGCTAGTCACAAGGGCAAAGGAAAACGGAGCTCTTCAACTAGTAAGCAAAAATCTACTAATTCTGCATATTTGAAGAAGGAAGATAAAGATGAGAAGAAATCAAAAAAGCAGAAACTGTTTTGTAAATACTATAAAGGGAAGGATCATATCGTAAAGAACTGTCCAAAACTGGCTGCTAAAGAGGCAAAGAAGAAAGAGGTTGGAATGGTTGTTGTAGAGGCCTCTACACCAAAAACAGAGTCTGCTAATCTTGTGCAGGAAGAAGAATGGGTGTTTACTACTGTCTGCAATTTTGACCCATCTTCTCATGAGCAGTGCATGTCTGCAGTAGACTCGGATGTTTGGTATTTTGACAGTGGGGCGACCAAACATATTACCTCACAGCGCAGTTTCTTCTCTTCACTCGACCGTGCCCCTACAGGGAATACTGTTACATGCGCCAACAACTCCTCTTATCCTGTTATGGGAGTTGGTAAGATCATTTTGACTACTGTTGATGGTAGTTCTTTCACTTTGTCAGATGCTTTATTTGTGCCAGGGATCAAGAAGAACCTGTTATCAGTTTCTGCATTAGCCAAGATTGGTTTGGTTGTGAAATTTGTTGATGACAGGTGTACAGTTCATGGTCTGTCAAATGGCGATGTCATTATTGCTTCTGGCATTTTATGTCGTGGGTTATGGCGAGGTGTATGGTGAAGAGTCAAGCTTTACCACATAGTTTTTGGCTTGAGGTTGTCATGTGTGCAGCATATGTACTGAATAGGTGTCCCACTAAAGCGCTGCAGTCTATCACTCCATATAGGCTTGGCATGACCGCAAGCCATCAGTTGCTCATCTGCGTGTTTTTGGTTGTTTGGCATATGCATTAGTGCCTGAACAACATTGCAGAAAGTTGGATGATAAAGCAGTAAAATGTATTTTTGTTGGATACACTTCTGAAAGTAAAGGCTATAGGTTGTATCATCCACAGACTAAACGCATTCTGGTTGGTCATGATGTTGTTTTTATGGAAGATGTTATTCAGCCATTGCTTTCATGTACTAAGGAGACATCTGTTAGCTCCAAAGTCATGTATGATACTTTGCTACCTCTTTTTACAGGTGGACAGTCTAGTGCTTGTCTCAATGAGGCAACTTCTTAGCCTTTGAAGGTTTCATGTGATGATGCAGATCATTCCATTTCTGATGTAGATTTACATGATGCACTAGTTGATGAAAGACCTGATATTGAGCAGGCAAAAACTATGCCAAAATGGCTAGTCCAGACTTTGCGTGACAGCAAATTAGATGTACCTTTGTCATATCGTACTCATTCAGGCTCTCATAGTGCCTCTTTTGCATCAGATTGCTATGCTATGGCTACATCTAGTCTCTGTGATGAGAATGAGTGTGTTTCGTTTGATGAAGCACAAAATTCAGAAAATTGGATGGCTACTATGCAATCTGAATATGATGCAATAATGAAGAATGGTACTTGGTCTTTATGTGACTTGCCCCCTGGCAAGAAGGCCATTGGCACTAAGTGGGTATACAAGCTGAAGCGTAAACCTAATGGTAGAGTTGACAGGTATAAGGCTAGGCTTGTTGCAAAGGGTTATGCGCAGGAAAGAGGCATTGATTTTGATGAGACCTTTGCACCTACATGCCGTATGACTACTGTTCGGAGCATTTGTGCACTTGCAGCCCATCATGGTTGGAATGTACATCAGTTGGACATTAAAACTGCATTTCTAAATGGTGACTTGCATGAAGAAGTGTATGTTTTTCAGCCCCGTGGCTTTGTGTAGAAAGGGCATGAAAACCAGGTGTGCAGGTTAAAGAAGGCATTATATGGTTTAAAGCAAGCACCACATGCTTGGTATGAGAAGATACATGCCTATCTTATTGCACATGGTTTTGAGAACAGTCCAACTGAAAGCACCTTATATGTTAAGAGTGCTAATGATGTGCTTCTGATCATTGTTGTCTATGTTGACGACATGCTCCTCACTAGTCCTATTGAGAAGCATATTGCTGATTTTAAGGCTGATTTGCATGCCTCATTTGAGATGTCTGATTTGGGGCATTTGCATCACTATTTGGGCATTCAATTTATGCAAGTTGATGGTGGAATGGCTTTCTGTCAAGCGAAATATATTGACACATTATTGCATCGTTTTGGCCTTGAAGACTGTAAGCCTATTGCCACTCCTATGGAGACAGGTTTATGTTTGAGTCTTCATGATGCTGGAAATGCATTTGATGTTGTTCTCTATCAGCAGGCAGTTGGATGCTTGATTTACTTATGCATTACTCGGCCAGATATTCAGTTTTTTGTCTCACAGATGAGGAGGTTTATGTATTGCCCAAGAGTCAAGCAATGGCAGGCAGTTAAGCGCATCTTTCGCTATTTGAGTGGTACTCGGCTACTTGGGTTGTTTTATCCCAAGGGGGGATCACTACCGCCAGATTTGCATGCTTTTTCTAACTCTGATTGGGTTGGTTGCTATGACACTTGTGTGTCTCCTTGTTCACCGCATCACTCCCAGGGGGGATTTGTTGATATATTTAGGTAGTGATGTGTGTGAACACACTAGGACTGCCGAGGCACTTTTTTCCCTCTTTAGGAGGTTTTTTTCCCCCGGCTTGTATATACGCCTATTGCCCTCATGGGCTACTTATCTTTGTACATTCTCTAGTAATACATTCAGTATTGTGTGTTGTGCTCCAAGCTTCTTCTTCTTCCTTGTGCTGTTCGCGTGCTTCCGCAGACGTCTAAACTCCAACACCTTCTTGTCTCATCTTTATCGACCTTAGGATATTTCAATCTTCCATTCTATTTTTATTTTTCTTTTTTATTTCTTTCATTATATTCTTCATTTCTTTTTCTTCTCTTTTTTTTTAGGACTAAAATTCCATTTAATTACATATTAATGTATGTACAAGAGTTTCAATTAAAACAAGGTTTTAAGGTTGGGAAGAAAATGATTTCCTAAGGTTTCAAGCTACGTTTTAAATAGAATATCTAAGGTTGGGATTCTAGGGTTTCTAAACCCAAGGGTGTTAGGGTTCCTACTAGGGTACACATACTTACATAGTGTTTCAGGGTTTTTCTTCATACACATGGTGAATTTGATGGGTTATGGCTCCCAATCAATTAGGGTTCCAAGGGGTTTAAAGTTCCTAAATTTTTGAGTTAATTTAGGGTTACAAGTAAGGGTTAACTTAGGGTTTTTCTTTAAGGTTCAAAGGGTTTTGAAGGGTTAATGAACTGATGGACTATACACATATTGTTATAGGTTTCTAGGGTTCTGTTAGGTCAAAAGGCTCACTTAAATGTACAGTTGAAAAGTTTCTCATCATAGAGTCAAAGACATTGAAACATATGTATAACATTGGTCTTCATCTTCTCCCTATAGATACTTAGTCATAAGTTTGGTAAAGTGGGAAGTAATCAAAAGAAATTTAATTCTAAGGGTCACAACCATTCAATTGGGTGCTCATACAAATAAATACTCGGAGGGTTAAAAACAAGGGTTTAAACTAAAGGTTTCAAGCATGTGCCAAAGGTAAATAAAGGGCTAAACCAAGTCTAATATACATCATATTATAACCCTTACAATATATTTAACCTTCCAAACCCTTGATTTATACAACATTCTTGCCCCTTAAGATATTTTTTTTCCTCAAAAATGTGTAAAAATATAATATGTGGAGTATGCCCCCATGCCCCATGATTTCTACTCTAACATGGCCATCTCTCTCTTTAGATTTGTCTCCCATAATCATATAAAGGTTACTTACTTTCTCAATGTAAAAAGAGAGGAATCATAACCCCTGCCCAAATCGCTTTCTCTCGGTCCACTTGGATGTACATGCATGCCTTGTACTTATGGAATAGTGAAATGGATGGACTTCTTTGATGGTATTAGCTTAATTATACTACTTTGGCGCTTTTGAAAATCTCAAAATCCATAAAATCTTTCATTTATGTACACCTTGTACCTTCTTGGAAATGTAAAACTTTAGGAGTCAATAGAGACCCTACAACTATCTTAAAATGGTTAAAAACTATGTCCAGCTTCCATTTTCAATAGACAGGAGAGGAATCTTTAGATGTTCTCTGCTTCAATTACTCATCTATAATCTTTTTTTAAATACAAATATACTTTATTTGTATTTTTAGGACTTTTGCAAAAGGTTGTGAGCTTATAAAAGTGAGCCTTCTTAGTCCCTGCCTAGACATGCTCAGTACCATGAGAAGATCTACTATTTTTACATTCCTTGGCAAGTTAGGTAGACTTTTATCAATCAGTGAGCTTTTCTTGAAACATAATGTTCATTTATTCCAAGTGATAAAAATGAAACCCAATTTTGAGACTTCATTTCTTACTAAAGCAAACCCTTTCTTTAATCATCCTTGATTTCCCCCTTATTAACCCTTGGAACATTTATTATTCTTCCAAGTCAATCCTTCACGAAAATCTTTGATCTTCACAAGTTTATAGATCCAAAAGCTAAAATCATGTCTTTCAAGAATTGAAATTTCTTAGTAGAGAATTCTTCTAGGTCTCTACTCAAGTTCTTTGTTCATCTTAGCTTGGTAGGTTCTTTCAAAGAGCATTAGTACTAACTATCTTGAACTAAATTTATTCATACCATAGATAGTTCAATATACTAACCTCAAAGGTCACTAATGTTTTGTATAGAGGAACAAATCATTTCTTACTTAATCAATACCTTTAAATACATTAGAATAATTGAGAAACAATATCAATCCATCAAGATACATTTCTCTTAATTAGGGAGGCCTTATTAATAAATCCTCTATTTATTGAATGACTTTTCAATTAAATGATCAAAGTGTTTCCTTTCTTTTTGTTCAGTCTTGCAAGATTTAAAGATACATCTTTCTTGGCATCATCTCCCATAACTTTCAAGGAACTCCTTAAACATTCTCAAAAAAAAAATTTTAATCATCCAAAGATTCAAAAAATGATCTTTTATAGAACATTATAGCATTCAAGGCATTGTACTTTGATGGGATTGACTTTTAGCAAGTTTTGGAGTTTAACTTGGAAACTCCCTAGAGTTTTTATCCTCTTATTTATCCAAAACTAAAGTTAAGTATGCATTTTGTTCATGCAAGTACATCTTCTTTAGGAGGATCAAGAATAGCCTTCTCTAAGGTAAATGTCACCTTATCCCATTTACCCTCTTGTGAATACAACCAAGGAAAGTTTAATGGTTCAAATAGTTACATATATATACCTATTAATGAACCTAAGACCTTATTCTTAGTGGTCTTATCGTTTAAGGCCTATCCTTATGTTTTTTTATTGGATCTTGAGTCTCATTCTTCTATCTCCATCAGAGAAAATACTCAAAGGGAGTCGATTCTCACTATCCTATTCTAGTGAGTTTCTTCTCCAATTCATAGAACTATATCATTTATCTTTCCAAATTATTTGTCCCCTCAATGATCTTGGAACATTCTCTATGATCCTAAATTCCATCTCCAAATTCATGGTGCCATATACGTGAGAGAAAGGATTTAATGTGTCTAATTCTCATGCTAATTAATCTTATATCTCAAATATTTCTTCCGTCAACCATTAACCTTTTATCAAACCATAAAAGTTTCAACTCCTTAAAGGAATATTGGCCATTTGGCTTTATCATAATTCCTCTAGACAAGTTAATTTGAGATAATACAAAGTCTTTTCTCCTATAGATCCCATCTTCCATGATGATACTTACACATGGAATTTACTTGGGATCTTTAACTCATGCCTTAATGATTCATATCTTGCTTAGCTCCCCAACATCCTATTGATGCTTCAAATCCTCTACTTGTTCTTCTTCTAGGGACGAACAACTATATGTCATCCATTTGATGTAAGCAAGATGTCATAAATGCCATGCAAATTTTCTTGATCAATCTTATCCATTCTCAAGTGCCTTACTATGGACATGCTTGAAGTCCTTAACTAGCATATGTTTTCATTATTGCCAAACTGGAATTCTTTCATGAATTCCTTTCTTGCGTGTCCTGTCTTACTTTGTTTTGAGTTCAAATCTCAACAAAAGCTCATGAAATGTACTCTTCAACTTTGTGAAAGAGTCAAGTCTTGTATCTTCTACTTAGAAGTATCGTATCAATATATTTCTTTATAATTCTCTTAAATATGAATCTTCTCATTAATCCATCCATTGAGAAAAGCATTCTTCACATCAAGTTCAAGTAGCTTCCAATTTCTTGCATATGTAACACTTAGCAAGGTTTTGATGGTTGTCATCTTGGCCATAGGTGTGAAGGCTTCTTCATACTCTATGTCTTGTGTTTGAACACATCCCTTAGCAACCAATCTGGCTTTATACCTGCAAATAGAGCGATGTGAATTCCTTTTTTGTTCGTGCACCCATCTATAGCCTATTACCTTCTTGTTGGTTTGCATAGAAACTAAGGGTTCTTTTGAATTTGAATCTTTGGCGAAATATATTGTATGTTTAGTTACAAATGTTGAATCATAACCATACCTTTCAGTTTGTCTTCTCTCTCTTGTTGATCTTCTTGGAGTATGTTTGGAGCATTCTCCACATTCTTGCATCTTGGCCTTCCCTCTTGATTTGCAAGGTTTGTAATCCCTTTCTTTCTCATATTGTTCTTCTTATGAATTACTTTGAGTCATGCACTTGTGCATCATGCTTACTATATAATGGAAGAAAATTTGTATCAAGGTCATAGGGTAACTTTATCTTTTGCTTGTCTTCTTCATACCATGACCTTTGTTCTTCAAATACAACATCCGTGATTGTTGAGAATTGTTGATATATTTTAGTGGTGATGTGTGTGAACACACTAGGACCATCGAGGCACTTTTTTCCATCTTTAGGAGGTTTTTTTTCCCCAACATGTATATATGCTTATAACCCGAACAAGTCACTTATCTTTGTTCATTCACTTGGTAATACATTCAATATTGTGTGTTGTGCTCCAAGCTTCTTCTTCCTCCTTGTGTTGTTTGTGTGCTTCTGTAGACCTCACACTCCAACAAGGTATCAGAGCAGGCCACTGCATCATCTAGGTCATTGTCGAAACCCCTTCGGTCATAGTCTCAAAATTGCACAAAAATTGGTAAGCACTATGTGAGCTTGTTTCGGCCTCCGAATGCACTATCGTAGTGGTTGTGTAGGCAATTTTGCCCTTTTGTGCCAAACATATATACAGGTTTAGGTTCACTGGTACAAGCACCTCAAAGTATGTTATGGATCTAGTAGAGCTCAATAGGGTAGTTATGTTCAACTTTTCGAGATACAGTCATTTTTTTGCATCAGGGTATTTTAGTCAATGGCCATGGCTGAAAGCAATGATGTATTCCATACGTTGGCTATTGAGGATAGATTGGATGGTATTAATTACCATTATGGGAATATATGATGCATCAGTATTGGTTGCAAAAGGACTGTGAAATATTGTGCATGATGTTGAAAAACGATCTACTTCACCTACAAATACATTCATTGAAGGTGTGCGGATGGCATTGAAGATAAGGATCTTCAAATTTCTGTTCGTGTTGCAATTCCTATTGCACCTAGTGTAGAGAAACTTTGTTGGGATGGCAAAGATACTCACTCACATGCATTGATAGCTTTTTCTATCAAACATGCCATTATCCTTCACATTTGCTCTTGCAAAATAGTAAGGACACTTAGGATACACTTACCACTTTATACCAAGCAAAAAATGAGGCTCATGTTGCTTATCTCCAAAGAAAGTTGGAGAGTGAGCACATGAATGAAGGAGATTCCATGGACAGTTTTTTGACAAAGATCAAAGATTTGAAGGAGCAATTGATTTCCATTGATGAAGTCTTGCCAGACAATTCACTTGTGCAAACTGTTCTAAACGATCTTCTGGATCCATATAAGAGTTTTGCTTTTACTCTTTGATTTCTAGATCCAAATGTTTTAACATTTGAGGAGTTAGTCTCTGTTCTGTTGCAAGAAGATCAGTCTATGCAAATAGTTCCATTATGCATGTTGTAGCTCAAGCTTTCCTAGCTAGTCAAAAGGGCAAAGGTAAATGGAGCTCATCTACTAGTAAGCAGAAATCTACTAATTCTGCACAATCAAAGAAGGATGAAAAGATGAGAAGAAAACAAAAAATCAAAAATTGTTTTGCAAATATTGTAAAGGAAATGATCATGTCATAAAGATTTATCCAAAACTGGCTATGAAAGAGGCAAAGAAGAAAGAGGTTGGAATGGTTGTTGGAGAGGCCTCTACACCCAAAATAGAATCTGTTAATCTTGTGTAGAATGAAGAATGGGCATTCACTATTGTTCGTAGTTATGACCCATCATGAATAGTGTATGTCTGCAGTAGACTCAAATGTTTGGTACTTTGATAGTGAGCCTGCCCCACTGTCACATGCACCAAACAATCCTCTTATCCTACCATGGGAGTTGGTAAGATCATTCTAACTACTAATGATAGTTCTTTTACATTGGCAGATGCTTTATTTATGCAAGGGATCAAGAAAAATTTGTTTTTAGTTTCAACATTATCCAAGATTGGCTTGGTTTTCAAATTTGTTGATGACAGATGCATAGTTCATGATCTCTCAAATGGCGATGTTATTATGTCTTTTGGCATTTTATGTACTGGGTTGTATAAGATCATAGATTATGCAAAATTTGTTAATGACTCAGCATGTGCAGTTCAAGATTCTCAGGCTATCTCAGATACAAAGCTTTTCCATGCACGCTTTGTTCATTTGAATCTTGCTAGTTTGCTACGCTTGCAAAAATCTGAAATGGTGTCCTCTCTACCCAAATTTGAGGCACTTGGCAAACATGTTTGTGAAGGCTGTATTTTGGGCAAAATGAAGCATTCCTCCTTCCCAAAAGATGGTTTAATATGAGCTACTCAGAAATTATAGCTTATTCATAGTGATGTTTGGGGTCCTATGCAAACATCTTATTTTGGGAATTACCTTTACTTCATCACTTTCATTGATTATTTTTCTAGGCATGCATGGGTATAGTCATTGAAAGCAAAGTCCAAAGTGTTTATGTGCTTCAAATAGTTTTTGGTTTTGGCCGAAAATCCTCCATTCTGATTGAGGGGGGGAATATATGTCTTTTGATTTTAATGCATTTCTAGCTAAATGTGAGATAAAACATCAGTGTACAGTGTTGTATACACCCTCCATTCTGATTGAGGGGGGGAATATATGTCTTTTGACTTTAATGCATTTCTAGCTAAATGTGAGATAAAACATCAGTGTACAGTGTTGCATGTAAAATGGGCACCCTCCATTCTGATTGAGGGGGGGAATATATGTCTTTTGATTTTAATGCATTTCTAGCTAAATGTGAGATAAAACATCAGTGTACAGTGTTGTATACACCTCAAGAGAATGGAGTTGTTGAAATGAAGAAAAAGTCACTCATGGAGATGGCGAGGTGTATGGTCAAGATCCAAGCTTTTCCACATACTTTTTGGCTTGAGGTTGTTATGTGTGTAGCATATGTACCTAACAGGTGTCCCACTAAACCATTGTAGTCTATCACTCCATATGGGGCTTGGCATGTTCTAGAGCCATCTACTTCTCATCTGTGTGTCTTTGGTTGTTTAGCATATGCATTGGTGCCTAACAACAACGCGGGAAATTGGATGATAAAGCAGTGAAATGTATTTTTGTTGGGTTTAGTTCCAAAAGCGAAGGCTATCATCTGTATCATCCACACACTAAATGCATTGATTTCGATGAGACCTTTGCTTCCACATGCCCAAGGACCATTGTTAGTAGCATTTTTTCACTTGCAGCTCATTATGGTTGGAATATACATTACTTGGACATAAAACTGCATTTTTTAATGGTGATTTATATGAAGAAGAGTACGTATTTCAGCCCCGTGGTTTTGTGCGAAAAGGGCATGAAAACAAAGTGTGCAGATTGGCATTGCATGGGTTGAAGCAAGCACCACATGCTTGGTATGAAAAAATTACATGTGTACTTGTTAGCACATGGATTTAAGAACAGTCTAACTGAGAGCATCTTATATGTTAAGCATGGAGATGGTGTACTTATGCTCGTTGTTGTGTATGTTGGTGACTATGTTGCTCATTGGTTGTAATGAGAAGTATATTACTAAATTTAAGGTTGATTTACATGCCTCTTTTGAGATTTCATATTTGGGGCATTTGCATCATTGTTTGGGAATTCAATTTATGCAAGTTGATGGGTTTCTCCATCAATAGGCTATTGGATGCTTGATTTGCATATGCATAACTCGACCTAATATTCAATTTGTTGTCTGTTAGATAAGCAAATTTATGTGTTGCATAGTTGTTAAGTATTGACAATCAATTAAGCACATATTTCACTATCGTGCTACTTGGATTGATTTATCCCAAGGGGGGTCATTACTGGCAAATTTACATGCTTTTTCTAACGTAGATTGGAATGGTTTTTATGGCACTCGTATATCTACCATTGGTTTTTGCTTCATGCTTGGTAGCTCATGCATATCTTGGTTGAATAAGAAGGAGTCTATTGTGGACAATTCTAGTTATGAGGCTCAGTATAGCCCAACTTTCACAATGATTTTTAGGTGTGTGTGGCTTAGATACCTTTTGGCTACTTTGGGAGTTGGTCAATCTTTTGTCACCACCATCTTTACTGATAGTCAACATGCATTGGCAATTGCAACAGACCTTGTATTTCATGCTCACACAAAGCACATTAAGATGCACTATCATTATGTTAGGGAGAGACTCTCTGCTAAAGAGATTAGTTTGGCTCCAAGTCATTTTTTTCCCTCTTTAAGAGGGTTTTTTCACCCACTTGTATGAATTCCTAACACACTTAGGACCAAGTCATTTTTTTCCCTCTTTAAGAGAGTTTTTTTTCGGTAGTGATGTGTCTTAACACACTTAGGACCAAGTCATTTTTTTCCCTCTTTAAGAGAGTTTTTTTCACCCACTTGTATGAATTCCTATATCCCTAATGGGCCACTTATCTTTGTGCATTCACTTGGTAATACATTTTGTATTGTGTTCTCAAGCTTCTTCTTCTTCTTCTTCTTCTTCTTCTTCTTCTTCTTCTTCTTCTTCTTCTTCTTCTTCTTCTTCTTCTTCTTCTTCTTCTTCTTCTTCTTCTTCTTCTTCTTCTTCTTCATTGTGTTGTTCGTGTGCTTCTGCAGACCTCAAACTTCAAGAGTTAAAGCTTTCCAAAAGATTGTTTGATTCACCCACTATTTCATGCCAATAGACTAAAAAAGAAATTGATTGAACAAGACAATCTTGTATCTCAAGATACGATAGTCCAACCTATTTCACTACAAGACATCCCCCATGAACTAGAAAGAATAATAGGCACTCAAGATAAGAAGACAAAAGATCATTTATATTAAGTCTAGTTAGACGAAAGGATGGGATAGAAGAAAGCACTTGGAAACGAGTAAGTTCCATTAATAAAAGGATTTACTCTTTTAAATGTTAATAGCTTAAAGTTAGAAAAAGAAGAAAATCATAGAGAGTGAATTCATGATTAATGAGATTGACATGGCGCACAAGGGAATATTCCACATAGTATACTTTGACACATTTTCTAGGAAGAAAATGCTTTAAGGGAGGAGGAATGTTGTATAATAGCCTTGGTTAAAACCCTTAGGTTACCCTTGGCACATGTCTGAACCCTTTGTTTGCACCCTTCAGTTACATGTTCATTTGAGCTCCCATTGAATGGTTTCAAAGCTTAGGCAATTAATTGCATCTTTTGATCTTAAATGTATTGAACAATTTGGATTGTTCTATACCAAGGAAGGATCATTATCACCAAATTAACATGCTTTCTTTTTATTCTAGTTGGAATGGATATCCCACAGGTGGTGTTTGTGTCATGCTTGGTAGATCATGCATATCTTGGTTGATCAAACATAGCCTACAATGGCCACTTGCAGTTGTGATGTTAAGTATAGGGAAACCTTCACAACTAACAATGATATATTTCCATAAGTACAACTCAGTGATTATGGCTCAAACATATTTTGGTTAATTCGAGTGTTATTCCATCTTCAAGGACTAAACATAAGCACTCAAATCCACACATTTATCAATAAACACGATTAAAGTTTTCACTAAAATTTTCCAACAAACAAAGAACATGCATGAAAAAAAGGTTTTATTCTATTAGTATTCTCACTAGTCATGAAGATATTCACTAAACGCATGACATTAATGGAGCTCTTTTTTGAACATTCGCTCTTAAAATATCTAACTGACGAATTTATCCACATACATCTTTATTGCTTTCTATGAAAACCAATAGTTCAATCTAGCTTACAACTTAAAAAGAAAAGGAACTACTCTTCCGAAAAGGGAATGGTCGCTAATGAATATGATATTGTCAACATGGACATAAATGTGTAAAAAAGCATGAAGAATTTGGAGATGTCTCGAAAAGCAACTTTCTTCAAGTTGAATACCCAAAGTAACTTTTATGGGAAACATACACAAGCATATGTCCAAGGTTTAATGGGAATCTTGTTATCTCATTATATCCATGAGCCATAATGGCCAAAATGTTAATCAACCAAATGAATTATTATGAGTTATCATGGATACACTAAATTCTAATCCCAATCAACATTTTGAATAGTTCCACTTCTCATGTACATAAAGATGGAAACATCTTAAAAAGTATGCCACTAAATTCTAATACCAATCAACATTTTGAATAGTTCCACTTCTCATGTACATAAAGATGGAAACATCTTAAAAGGGATGCCAACATACTCTCCCCTCATGATGCCATGAGATTGAGATGGTTCAATCCTTACAAGAAACCTACTCCCTAAATATGATGGGAATATGGCATAAAGTAACCTTTTCATTTCCTCCCAATGACATTTACCTTATGGCCATGTAAGATGTCAACAATGAATTCTTTAAACCAAAATGCATATTTGAAGCATGTATAAAATTATGAGTAACTACAAAGATGCCAAGACAACTTAGAGAACTCATTTACTCCATGGCTCATTGTTGATTGCACATTTGGTTTCTAAAGGAACAAACCAAAGAAGATGAAAAACTTTGCTCCAAGTTCAACTACTAAAAGAGAAAATGATATCAACACTTCTTGATCCATTTATCACAAGAAAATTTGGACTAATGAAAAGACAAAGTTGGATTTGAGCCATCTTAGTGCAAATGATGCATCAAAGGTACAAAAGGAAATAAATGCCAAAAGCATAATTAAAATCAAAAAGATCCATCATTGTATAAAAAAACATGTCAAGAACACTTGGCCCTATCAAGGACACTTGAAAGGCCCATGCTAATACTTCCAAAGAATGTCATGACAACACCAATACTTGTAAGTACTCAATAACATTTAGAAATGTCATCCAAAGAGTATCTCTTCGAAGTATTAACATCCAACTCGACCAAGTTCCAAAGTAACCCTATAACACACCAACAAACTACTTATCATCTAAAGACAAAGAAACCAAAAACTATTACACAAACATGTGTCCAAAAATGCTGCTATAATGCACTATTAAAACTATTGCAATAATGAATCCATTCTTAGGATAGAACGCTCATCTAGGAGGTGAAAATCTCTTTTGCATTTTATGTAGCCACTCCATGTTTGGCATCAATGGCCATCCCCAAGTAACATATATGAAGCTCGCTATACAACCTTACTAAACAAATTCCTAGTAGTTCATCTATCAAATTCCCACGTACTTTCATTCATAGTCGAGGAATCCCCCAACTAGCATAGATGAGGCATCCACAAGACAATCTTGCTAAGCCATAGAAGCTCAAGATTTCAAGTCTCCATTTCCCTTCGTATCTAGTTTAGTCTTTCCCCAAACTAGCATAGGATGGAGTTGCACGTCAAACCTACTAGGCAAAAATTTAGATGCTCAAATATAAAGTTCCCAGTACTCCAAGACTCAATTCGTATTCTTGTCTAGTCTACACACCTACGCTCCAAAACTCGATTTACATATTATTTAATCTACATATCTAAAAAAAATAGCTTGTTTGTTATGCAAGTTTATGTGTATATTCTTCCCATGACACCTCACTATTGTGATACATCCAACTTAGGTCAAATACAAACTGATGCTCCACGCTGTGCCATGTTTTGAGCCATCAATTATGTAATAATTGTAAATGTCCCCTGCCAATTAACAGCTATTGATGTCTATCTCCATATGAATTTTAATCAAATCCAAATGTCCCCACTAATGCAATTTCATTCATCACTTTGACTAGTCCTCTAGGAGTTGCCTTGGGGATCCCTCTTGCCACTGCCCTTGAATTCATATATATATATATAATTTTTTTTTTGAATTTTTGAATTTTTGGGTCACGAATGGGAGACCCAAGAGGCTTACCCACTTAGAAGGCAAAATCTATCCTCCGCTTCATCTTCCGAAGAATACTTATATATGACCTTGCAATACAAGATTGTGGTCAACTAATCACAAAGAATAAGTGCGGTGAGATAACCAATCCTTCGGACAAGACATTGAAGTATGCACGACTTGGAGAGTTCCGCATGACACTAGATCTCCACACCTACTACACTACCTACCCAAGGTGTTACCGAAAAAGAAACGACATGCCCCACAACAATGTGGGCTCATAGAAGTCCACGAACCAATACAGAGTCTCCCGTCGCCTCACTGGTAACAAGTGAAGCTATACCTTATGCATTAAACACCAAAGCTCAAACATACATCCCAGCAATTGTCACTTCTCCTAAATCGAGCAATGGCACAATAACCAAAGGGGGTCAAATGGGAGAATGACATCTTTTCCTCCGAGGAGGATATGCAAAGGCACTATCCTTCAAAGAGACGTACCATATACTTGGGTATGGCTTCACCTAGGAAAGAAACAACCAAGATGAACTTAACTACTACCCTCACCTTTTAGCACAAGAGTGTGGTCAACTCATCACGGAGGATCAATGCAATAAGATATCCAATGTACTAGACACGACATTGGAGTATGCAAGACTTGGAGAGTTCCACATCACAATGGATCTCCACACCTACTAAACTCCCTACCCAAAGTGTTCCCGAAAAAAAAAACACCATGTCCCACAACAAAGAGTGAGCAAATAGGAGTCGACTAACCAGTTCAAAGCCTCTTGTCTCCTCACTTATCACAGGTGAAGCTATACCTTATCCATTAAGCATCAAAGCTCAAACATACATCCCAACAATTACCACTTCCCCTAATCCAACAATGAGACACGAATAACCAAACAGGATCGGATGAAAGAATGACATCCTTTCCTCCGAAGAGGATCCAATAAAGGCTCTGCCCTTCAACAAGAGCTTTTATATATTCAGGTATAGCTTCACCTAGGAAGCATCCAAGACAAACTTAGCTACTGCCCCAACCTTCCAGCACAAGATTGTAGTCAACTGATCCCGGAGGATCAATGCGATGAGATATCCAATGTCCCAAACACGACATTGGAGTATGCAAGTCTTGGAGAGTTCCGCATGACACTAGATCTCCACACCTACTAAACTACCTACCCGACATGTTCTCAAATAAGAAATGATATGCCCCACAATGGACAATGGGCTAATAAGAGTCCACAAACCAGTTTAGAGTCTCCCATCTCCTCACTGGTAGGAGGTGAAGCTATACCTTATCCATTACCAAAGCTCAAACATACACCCCAACAATCATCACTTCCCCTAAACCAAGCAATGGGACACAAATTATTTAACTAAAAGGGATCAGATGGAAGAATGACATCCTTTCCTCTGAAGAGGATCTGACAAAGGCACTATCCTTCAAAAAGAGATTTCATATATTTAGGTGTAGCTTTCACCTAAGAAGGAAGCAACCAAGATGAACTTAGCTACTGTCCCCTTGGTTTTACCAAATATTGAGGATAGAATCATCAGGTGATTACCAAAAAAGAACCATTACAGTGAACACCACAGATGTGCTCACCCCAACGCATATGAATGCAAAGAGCAAAATCAGAAGTGAAGAACATATATAAATACAAGTAAAAATAGATAAATCGGTGAACCTATTCTTACAAAAACATTCATTTTCCATATACAAACTGCTCATTAGACTTTGCACTCTTTCCCATACAAAAATGCTGGAGTTGTTTTGCAGATATACATGAGCACAGGGCATCTCTCAAGTAATCCATCTTCTTTAACATTTCCACTATGTCTAAAAACCTTACTCTATGAACATTACATGTCTTTCAAGTATTCCATCTTCAACATTTCCACCATGCTAAAAAATTAATTCCTCTTCTTTAACATTTCTAGCATGCCAAAAAACCTTCCCATAATGCATCCTCAACATTTCGACTATGCTAAAAACCTTACTCTATGAACATTACATGTCTTTCAAGTATTCCATCTTCAACATTTCCACCATGCTAAAAAATTAATTCCTCTTCTTTAACATTTCTAGCATGCCAAAAAACCTTCCCATAATGCATCCTCAACATTTCGACCATGCTAGAAAACTTACTTTCCTTGGAACAATTTATTTCCATGTTCGTACTTAGCTTAATATTGATCTGTTAAAACTGACAAAATCAGAAAATATAGCAGCAATATATTATAGAGAGAAGGTGCGACAGCATGCAAGTATTGAAACAAGAAAATCTGTCATAATTTGACCCATGAACTAGAAATTTTTAAAATTATGCTCTGCTGTTCAACTGCACACAATCAGAAAAAGAAATTCTATTGAGTGCAAAATTAGTCTGTGCTACATCCACAAAAAAAAATTTTCAGTAAACATGATGAAGCTTTGCCCATACTGCTTGTACATGACAAAATCATCCAGAGGTTATGTATACGAGCACTTCCAGTATAAGTTAGTTCTAGAACTGTACAACATTAATGAAGTTTAAAATCATGGAACAACAAGAAAAACCAGTCAAACTTTAACTAAAATCCAACCCTAATAAAGCCTGTTCCAACTTCCATCAATATAATTAAGAGACATCACACATTGGGCACATATACATTAACTAGTGAAGCAATAACTCAACAATTCCAAACAGGAACATTGATTTAACCGAATTGATTGATCATATACCCCTGAAACATCTGTGCTTCGACCGTGGAGAACAATAAAATGAGCTGCACGCACTTGCTATTATCTTCATACACAAACAGTTAGACTGCTAAGGACTGCTACAGAAAAGGACTGCATCATACGCAAGCAACAAGAGGCCCATACATGAAAAGAAAAAGCTACAAGTAGAAACCAGATAGAAGAAGCAGAGATATTCTCTTACACAATTAAGATATTAAGTGCACATGAGAAAAGTCAGACATGTTGCATTCATTAACATCCACTTAGATAAGGACCTCCTGAACAGCCTTTATTCCACTTCAAAACATACCAGAATACCTGCTGATGCAACAAGAGATAGTATAGGTCACTCCATGAAATGATGTCAACTCAGCTGGATGAACCTGCTTGTGATACAACAGTATTGAACAGCAGCTTAAACTAGGTCAAGGGCCAAGATGATGCTAAAACTAGGCTACATGGACTAAAGAAATTAAGTGAAAAGATGTAAGCACGTTATACATGGACCAGAGCTGTGCATCTGTAACCACAGGTCCACCATTGAACTACAAATGCATCCATGCAACATACATTGAACGGTCTTCCTCAAAATTAATAAATATATCCTCTAAAAATACTTGTGTAAAAAGTGTACATAACTAGCTGGCCTCATTAGAATATAAAACTTGCTTGTAAAGAAAAATAACTCCGCATCCACCTCTCACTCCGCTGGTAACATCTAACTCTGATATCCCTAGCGAAATCACGCTCTCGTTCCCATTATATACCCAAAAAGTCACCAACTCGAGCTTGTAAAAGTAGCAGAGTATTGCCGATGATCAGCCCAAGGAATAGACATTCAAAATCAAACCATTGAATAATTGAGAAGTGTATGGATGAGCAAATTGGAGAAAATTTTATGAGGTTTCTCACATTAATAAAGATAGCTTCATCAGAGATTGTAAATATAATCCTCTCACAGCTCAAGAAGTACAGAATAATAGATTGACTAGGTCCCTAGTGAAATACATCTTACAAAGACGGCAAGACATTGCAGAAATAAGGTGGCTACAATCCAAGCTTGGTGCGACGCCAATGTCTTCGTTTTGCATTATACCTTCATTCCAGTAATGACCATTGCTCAGTTCCAAACGGAGAAAACACATTCAAATGATAGTGCGATCTGTTGTTCTATATACAGAAAATAATAGAAACTTCACATGCTAATCAGTGAGCCTTGTGGCAGGAACGCTGAGGAACAAACAGACGGTACATGTGACTTATGCAACACTAGCAAGCGGTCGAAAAAAATTACTCAAACAAAACTTATTAGTATTATTGATTGTCAGCTGGTTGCACAATAGATATAAGAGCAAAACGATCGTCCCTATATGTACCTGATGGTGTTGTCTGTCCGCATTCGAATCCAATGAGGAATAGGACGATTTTGTCTCTGCTTCTTAGCTAGCTTTTTCTTGATTATAAACGTCTTGTGGGAAGGCTGTTCAAATAACAAAGCAAGTGCCCGCATCAGAGTTAAACTCGCAAACCAGTTCTCCACCAAGGCCAAAGTATCATGTGTACAAGAAGAATGTGTAAATACGGATAAGTAACACTCACCATTGTGCAGAAACAGACGCCTTCTCCCGCACCTAGGTGATCGACGAAAGAACCCAAACCCTAGCTTGCTCTACATATTAATATTCGGATTTTCGGTGCTCGTTACGAAAGGAAAAGTGGAATAGAATAATTTGAAATTGGGAGAGTACATAAAATATGTAAAAAATGCGAAATATAACAATATAAGTCATATTGTCATGGGTGGGTGTGTTCCAAAGCATAAGAAGATCAATGTTAAGATAGAATGAGGTGAACACTTAGCAATTATTTGGAACTCAATTAGGTTGGAATGAGATATATGCACCTAATTGAAGAATTCAAGGATTCATAATCCTTGAATAAAGCATCAAAACATGAGGAAAAGTCATGCAGTAACAAGATAAGTGTCAAGATTCTAAAGAGATCACTAGAATCTTAGAAAGTGTCACTTAAAATAGACTACCATGTCTTGTATAAATTAGGAAGAAAGTAGGAACATTATCTTCTATTACAAGATGTGTCCAATCAAAACCATTGAATAAATATTTTCCAAAGTATCTAAGGTAACCTTATTGTCTATGATACATTATATCCGATGATAAGGCCCTACTTATAATAAAAGAAAATCTTGGACTAAACAAATAAACCCTAGATAGAATTTAAGTTCATCTAATCAATGCTTTTTGATAAAAAGGTCTAAGAAGAATAGCTTAGTTAATCCATTCAAAGCCTGAAAAGGCTGAATCTCATGGATTATTTCTTGAGTTTTGAAACATATTTCAAACTTGGTGCATCCCAAGGAAGACGCACTTAAAGTAGAAACTATTTAAAAGTCTAGAGAGTATAAAAAATTGATTAACTAAGTGCATGAATCCATTTTAAACTATTTAGTGAAAAGATACTCTAAAGGTTGATGGAATAATGTATTTGGATATTCAGATACACATCATCCATACGTATGTGTTATATGTGAGAATGTTGATATGAGATACCAGACTTTGCATTTGCATAACTGTATGAAAGATGGCATGGAATATTGGACTTTAAGACAATGACTACCTTTTAGTCTTGGATTCATTCCAAGAGGGCTTAGAGTTCATCCTAAAGTAAACTTGAAAGTGCTCACAACTATCTAGGATAGCTAGAACCTATTTGAGGGTTGAAACTATCAGGGGAACACTAGATTGTGCCCTTTGACTAGAATAGACAAGGTTTTGGAATTATACTTTTGATTACAAGATCACCCATATAGGGAAAATAGTACAAGAATATGTAATTGATACAAGAAATCCCACAACTCGGGACTGATAAGTATGGATAACTTAATTAGAGATGGTATAGGAGATCCTACAACTTAGGACTCTAGGTTTGAAGCAACATATATGGATTACAATAACTCCCTTCCGGTAGATGAACTAGATGAAAGAGAAATAACTAGAAAAGATCTCGTACTATGAGATTACAAGAGGAAAAGGCTAGATGTCCAAGAACTAGACTAATCAGGACTAGAAAAAAGAACAAGACTAGAACTCAAAGTGGAACTTAGAGAGTACGTACTTGGAGATTGCAACTTCTTGAGCTCCCAATATTGACATTGGCAAGACTGGGTATATATGTGGCCAACCCCTCCTTATATAGGTTTTCAAGGGTGGCTAATCAATGGTAGTTATGAATTGATGATGTCATCAATGATGTCATCAATGATGTCATCAATACATGACCTATGGATATCAAAATCAAGCAAGTAGATAGTCAACCTTAAGGTTTTGGCACATTCTAAACTTAATGGAAGCATTAGTTTCTCCAAATTTTGAACCAATCATGAGCTATGGAAGATCACATGGAATTTGAGGTTGAGGATGGTTTCCTTTGTCCATGACATCACCTCCCCCTCAAACGATGAGTTCCACGAGGAGCAATCATGTTCTCTGGTCTCTACTTCATTGGATTTTTCTTATGAAATTCTCAAACCTTGATTGGTGCCCTCTAAAGGTTTTATGTAGATTGCCAAGTGTAATCACTGATGTCATACCCTTTCTAATGAATAAGGTTTTCCAATTTTCCTCGAGATATTCTCAAATCTAGAACATCCTCCACTTCAAAATCTTCATGATCATCAATCTCGATAGGTGGTGAAAGAATAGGCCTCTCCCCCCTCAATGGTGAAATTTGATATGGACCCAATATAGACAATGGAAAACTAGATGTATTCTCATGGTACTTGGTAACTAGAGCTTGAAAATGACTAGGTTAATCTTGGCCAAGATGGTGAACGAACCAAATCTCTGATGGTCTAGCTTTGCACAAGGCCTTGAAGTCTACAAATTATTTTTGAGTAACCACACTTTATCCCCAATGTGATAGGATGGATTTTGAATATGATGTTGATCTACATAATACTTATATTGTTCTTGAGATTTGTGGATCTTTTCCTTGAGTTCTTTGCAAATATCCATATCTCTAGTAGCTAGGTTCTTGACATGATTTGAGAGTTGTATAGCCATCATTGGGTGTTGTCCATAATTTGCAAAGAAGAGAGCTTGCTTGGTAGATGTATGAACATTTTTGTTATGGGCAAACTTTGCAAAGGGTAAAAGCTCAAACCAATCGTTTTGAGGATAGTTGGTGGTGCAACGGAGATACTATTCTAGGACTTGATTCACCCGTTCTATTTTCCCATCCGTTCGTGGATGATTGGTTGCAGATAGTTTGACTTGAACACCAAGGAGCTTACAAAGATTGTTCCAAAAGCTGGATATGAATTGTGGACCTCGATCACTGAAAATATTATCGGGAAATCCATGAAGCCTAAAGATATATGTGAGAAAAAGTCTATTAGTCATTGCACCTGTGATTGCCTTGGTTGTTGGAATGAAGTGTGTCATCTTTGTAAATATATCCACTATAACAAGATTGGCAATTGACCTTGGTAGATCTATGATAAAATCAATAGATAATGAAGACCATGGCCTTTTTGGAATAGGTAAAGGTTGCAAGAGGCCATGAGGTTTATGTTGTGGCAGCTTAGATCTATTGCAAATGTCACAGGTTCAGATATATTCCTTGACTTCTTTCCACATTGAGGCCACTAAAAATCCCTTAATACGAGTTCTATTGTTTTATTCACTCCAAAATGTCTTGCAACAAGGTTATCATGATATTGCTAATATATTCGGATCTTAAGCTTTCCTGAAGTGATGTACAATAAGTTCTTATATAATAATAACCCATCATTTTCTTGGAACTCATTTACTTCGTGAACTTTCTCTTTGATTTTTTTGCTCGACATTACAAAACAATTCATCATGTGATAGAGTCTCACGAATCAAATTTTCTTTGTGTCCTCATTCCATGAGAAATTTGTGTCTCCTATAAGCTTGGTAAGAGGTGTCACTACCTTGGAGTAATCTTTGATGAATATCTTGTAAAAATTGGCAAAGCCTAGAAAACATTGTACATCTCAAACACATGAAGGTGGTAGGGCTTGACATCTCCTCCATTGATTATGCCTCCTAGGTCCTTGCCCATGATGAAGTTTGTCATCCTAAACTTCCAAGGTTGGAAGTTGTCTTTATCCAACTTCCTAATCTGGTTGGATACCTCCCCCATCTTCTTGAATGACCTAAAATTGAAATATGGTGTGGGGTTACATCGGTTGTTGAAAGTGAAGTCCCTTTGTGTGATGAAACACTTTCTCGATGAAGCTCCCCCTTGGTTCCAAGTTTGCAACCTCCTTCAAGCTTTGAAAAGGCTTCAATGGTTGATTTGTTAGCTTGGCCTCCTTCTTTGTACCCTCCTTGATGTTCACGAGGAGCTCTAATACCATTGTTGGAAGATTTCTCCTCCAAATGCACAACAAGAAACTCGGACCTTGCCCAAGACCTATCTACCCTCAGATTAGTACTCAATAAAAATAGTATAACTCACAATTCCCAAACCCAATTAACAAACCTTTTAGCTACATAAACTAGACAGTAAGGGCTTTCCAATGAGCTATGAATCACTAGAATTGGACACCTGCAAATTGGTGCAACAATAACATTAGTAGATGCACCAACACCAAAAAATGAAACCATCACTCACCCACTATGAATACTTACAAGTTCAAAAAGTACTCCTCTTTACTAACAGATACCTAACAACTATGATACCATGTAAGAAAGTAGATACGCAAGAGAACATAGGAGCAATTGCAGAGAAAATAACAGATATAGTGGAATTTGAAAAAATTTCCAACTACCACGAAGTACAAAGATGATGGCATTGCCCACCCGTGCACTCTCAAGGTAGAGCTTAAATGGTGATCTAGAGAACTCTAGATAGGGAGTTACAAAGTAGAGGTATGCTAGCTCAATTCGACAGATAGGGTAGTGCAGAAGTCATGTATATATAGGTCAATGGAGAGGCATGACCTTTTGCAAACAACTAGATATAGGTGGTCATTGCCCATGTAATTCCCATATGCGGTTTAGGTTAGTTCTAACGACCTAACAAATATGAATGATTTCTAAGTTTGATAAGGAATATTCCATGGAATATTCTATTTATTCTTGCATTGAGGGCACTGCCCCAAGACCCCCACCAAGGGGACCGCTAGCCCTTCGGATCCCCTAGCCAGGGGGACCACTGACCCCCTTGGTCCCCAGTCAAGGTTGTGCCTCCTACTCGGGAACCCACAATTGGGGATCGTGGTAACTCCCTTTCCTTAAAATACCTTAGATGGTCCAATTCTACCTTCTTCCAACATGCGATTTGGGATTCCCATCAATTGGTTAATGCATGCTTGGCCTTATAGCAATGTTCACAAAAATGTCGCTAATTGAGTGTTGCTTATATGACATATAAAAGAGCATCACATATGCGATGTTCACTTGCATCACTTATGTGACACAGTAGAGCATCGCTTATGCGATGCTTTGCATGATCGCATACACTATGCTTTTACATCACTTATGCGATGGTGGTGTTTGATCAAAATAAAAAAACCATTGGATCACTCTTCAATTGTCATTTTACATGCATATGTTCAAAGAGCTCTCCAATGTTCAGATATGTCCTATGCTTACGAGCTCCAACAATCTCTTTCTAAATCTCTCTCTTTTCTAATCTCTCTCTTATTGTCTCCCTGTCTCTCCTTCTTTCTACCTCCTTCTCTTTCAATTTCTATCTCTCTCTCTCCCTCTCTATCTTTATTGTAGGTTATTCAAGAAGTTAATCAAGCATAAAATATGGCTAATTATTGTAACTACAATTTTCATTATTTGTATATCATTTAAATTGTTTTATTTCCATTAATTAATATACTCACACTTACTTACTCATATGCACATATACACGAATACGTGAACATGCAGCTCACACATATACTCACATACACATGCACATACACACACATATATACACACACATACACATACACATGCACATACATGCACATACATGCACATACACACACATATGCATACACATGCACATACACTTACACATACACACACATATTAACACATGATTATACACATGGATGCAAATGGAGATGCATGCACATGCACATGCATATATATATATATATATATATGTGTGTGTGTGTGTGTGTGTGTACATACATACATACACACATATATACATACATACATACATACATACATACATACACACACACATATATACATATATACATATATCTATATATATATATATATACACATACATACATACATACATACATACATACATACATACATACATACATATATACATACACACACACACACACACATATATATATATATATATATACACACACACACACACTTACACATGCACATACATACATATACACACACATACACATGCACATACACATACACACACATATGCACATACACTTACACACACATGCACATACATACATGTACACACACATACACATACACATGTACATACACACATACACTTACACATACACATGCACATACATACATATACACACTCATACACATACACATACACACATATACACACACATACACATGCATATATACCTACCCATACACATACGTACACTTATACACATACACATACACATGCACATACACATACACACATACACTTACACATACACATACATACACATACATACACATACACATACACATACACATATACACATACACATACACATACACACACATACACATACACATACACATACACATACACATACACATACACATACACATACACATACACATACACATACACATACACATACACATACACATAAACATACACACATGCATATGCATAAAACATATATATATGCACATATATACACACAAATACACACATATACATGCATATAGGCACACGCACAAATATAGATATATACCTACATGTGCATACATACATTTTATATACACACAACTACATGCACATACATACATATAAATGCACAAACACACATATAATATGAATGAATTATATAATTAACGTAATAAAACACATGTTAAATATGAACAATAATAAAAATCATTAGAACAAGACCTCATTAATAAGTACCATAGACACAATTCAAAACATAACTAGAATGAGAAAATATATAGATATATAAAAAAATATGTATATCAATGTAAAATATATATCCAATGTAATATGATCGTCCATATCATCATGCAAGTCCTCATTATCATGATCATCATCATGACCATCCTCATCATCATGATTTAATGTATCTGTAGTGGCATCATGGGTAGAGGTGTGAGCACTTTGTGATGATCAAGATCATCCCGCATGTGTTTATCTCTCCACCTCATCCATATGTGTCTCTCCATAATACTCTTGTATGACATATAACAAACATAAATAAATAAAACATGTAAAACATCAATAAAAATAAAATAATTATATGAAATTTAATAATACTCACAAAAGCATTTGGATGATCTCGCATGTACTCGCTTAGATGTCAATATCCACAATGTGTAGCGAAATCGATTTCTTTTTTCGTAGGATATCGACCATAATCCTTTCACTGCATTGAGACAAATAAAAAGATCAATTATTAGTGTTCTAACTAAAATAAAAAATATAATTTCAATAATACATATACTTAAAAACGTAGCTACAAAACCATGATGGCCCATTTGGCCTAAGTGCAATGTACGACCTGACTCAACTCTCTTCTTTGCAGTAGCCTGTGTTTACTTAATGAAACAAAAATACATAAGTATTTGTATGTGTATGTGTATATGTGTATGTGTATATGTATATGTGTGTCTATGTGCATGTATGTATGTGTAAGTATCTATGTGTATGTGTATGTGTGTGTCTATGTGTATGTATGTATGTGTAAGTATCTATATGTGTATGTATGCATGTAAGTGTATGTATGCATGTGAGTGTATGTGTGTGTCTATGTGTGTGTATGTATGTGTAAGTATCTGTATGTGTATGTGTCTGTATGCTTGTGTGTATGTATGTATGTATATGCATGTGTGTGTATGAATGCATGTGAGTATGTATGCACATGTGTGTATGTATGCACATGTGTGTATGTATGCACATGTGTGTATGTATATGTCTATATATGTATGTGTGTGTATATGTGTGTGTATGTGTGCATATGCATGTGTGTGTGTATGTGTGTATGTATGTGTGTATGTGTGCATATGCATGTGTGTATGTATGTGTGTATGCATACTTGTGTATGTATGTGCATGTGTGTGTATGCATGTGTCTATGTATGTATGCATATGCATGTGTATGCATGTGTGTGTATGTATGTATGTATGTATGTATGTGAGTGTATGTGTGTGTCTATGTGTGTGTATGTATATGTGCAAGTATCTATATGTGTATGTGTATATGTGTATATGTGTATGCGTGTGTATGCATATGTATGTGTATGTGTATGTGTGTATGTATGTGTGTGTATATGTGTGTATGTATGTGTGTGTATATCTGTGTACGTGTGTATGTGTGTGTATGCATATGTGTGTATATCTGTGTATGTGTGTGTATGCATATGTGTGTATGTATGTGCATGTGTGTGTATGCATGTGTCTATGTCATACATATGCATGTGTGTGTATGTATGCATGTGAGTGTATGTGTGTGTGTCTATGTGTGTGTATGTATATGTGCAAGTATCTATATGTGTATCTGTATGTTTATGTGTATGTGTGTGTATGCATGTGTGCATTTGTGTATGCATGTATGCATGTGTGTGTATGTATGGATGTGAGTGTATGTGTGTGTGTCTATGTGTGTGTATGTATGTGTACATATCTATGTGTGTATGTGTATGTGTATATGTGTGTGTATGCATGTGTGTATGTATGTATGCATATGCATGTGAGTGTATGTATGCATGTGTGTGTACGTGTGTGTGTGTAAGTATTTGTATGTGTATATGTGTATGTGTATGTGTATGTGTATGTGTATGTGTATGTGTATGTGTATGTGTATGTGTGTCTATGTGTGTGTATGTATGTGTAAGTATCTATATGTGTATGTGTATGTGTGTATGTGTATGTGTATGTATGCATGTGAGTGTATGTGTGAGTCTATGTGTGTATATGTATGTGTAAGTATCTGTATGTGTATGTGTATATGTGAATGTGTGTGTATGCATATGTGTGGGTATGTGTTTGTGTTTATGTATGTATACATATGCATGTGTATGTATGAATGCATGTGAGTATTTATGCACATGTGTGTATGTATGTTTGTGTATGTATGTGTATGTGTGTATGTGTGTATGCATGTGTTTGTATGTGTATGCATGTGTTTGTATGTGTGTATGCATGTGTTTGTATAGTGTGTTTGTGTGTGTATATGTGCATATATGTATGTGTGTATGCATGTGTGTATGCATGTGTCTATGTATGTATGCATGTGAGTGTGTCTATGTGTGTGTATGTATATGTGCAAGTATCTATATGTGTATGTGTATGTGTATATGTGTATGTGTGTGTATGCATATGTGAGTGTATGTGTATGTATGTATGTGTGTGTATGCATATGTGTGTATGTATGTGCATGTGTGTGTATGCATGTGTCTATGTATGTATGCATATGCATACATATGTGTATGTGCTTGTGTGTACGTAGTATCAATAGACGAAACGAGAAAAAGAAAAAGAAAAAAGAAAAAGAGAGAGAGTGAGAGAGAGAATGTGAGAATGTGAGAATGAGAGGTTGACATCTAGAGTTCATTTTGTATGACTGAGCCTACCACACATCTAAGGATTGGAATCAACTGAAGATATATGGCATGCATTGGGATATCATTTCCAAAGTACTACCAAAGCATGGAAAACAAGTCTATGGTCAGAGTTTACTACATTCAAGAAGAAGCCAAGTCAAAGTATTAGTGATTATGTCACTAAGATGAAGGATCTAGCAGATAGTCTTGGTTCCATAGATGAAGATATTGAAGATCGCAAATTGATTGTTCAATTCCTTGCAGGTTTGAGAGGAGATGAAATGTGGAAACCTTTTGTCTTGTCAACAGAACTTTCTTTGAATCATTATGTTCGAGATTTGAATCAATTTCTTGGTTTGATGCTCACATTTGAGCAAGACTTGAAGGAAGATGGAGATAAAGGACAAAGTTCTACAATGTACATGAAGAACAAGAAGAAAGGAGATAAAGGTAAAGCAAAGGGTGAAGAGGAATCGAGTTCTCAAGTTTATTATGCAAGAGGTAGAAGCACTGGCTGAGGAAGAGCAAGAGGTTTTGGAAGAGGAAGAGGTAATCAAAATAACAATAAAAAGGCCTGTTGGATCTGTGGATTGAGTAATCATTTGGCTCATGACTATTGGCATAATCAGCAAGGATCAAATCAAAATCAGAATAACAATAATAAAGGCAGATGTGGAAGATATCAAAGTTATTATCAGAGACAGACAAAATCAAAGAGGAGGCTATGGTAGAGGTGGAGGAATAAGTTGGGGGAAGAATCAATCCTACAACACCACCTACTACAACTATGCAAATGACACACAGAATGAATGTCATACATCATTGATGATGAATTCAATCAACACATCAGATAAATAAGATCTAAAGGTATTTTACATTGACTCTCAATGTTCTAATCATTTGTCAAGAAACATAGAATTGATGTCATAATTGGAAAAATGCATTTCTAGTCATATAGTTCAAACATGTGATAATACAAAACATAGTGTACATTCAATTGGAAAAGTGAAATGCAAGAGTGGAGGAGATTTGCTAACCAATGTTTTATATGTTCCCACAATACCAAAAAGCTCGATTAGTGTGGGAAAAATAATTGAAAAAGATTTTCAAGTCAGGTTTACAAATGGAGTATTTGTTGAAGATCTAGAGAATGGATATAATCAGATTTTTTGTGGTAAGAAAGAAGGTAGACTCTTTATTTTAAGAGAGCAAAGGAACATTGTTCAAGCTTTGCTAATACATGGTGAAGGAGTGATTACAGAATTTGATCTTTGGCATAAGAGATTTGGTCATTTCAATGAAAGAGGAATTAAATCTATGGTTACAAATCAGTCTATACTAGGATTACCAAATGTACAGAGTCAACATATGATTTATAAATGTGAAGCATGTCAGATGGGAAAAGCACACAGGTTACCATTTCAGAAGAAAGGATTCAAACATGATGGAGTAATAGAGCTCATTCATACAGATGTATGGGCACCAACAAAAGAAGGATCTATCAAGGGCTCAAGGTATTATGTTACTTTCATTGATGATGCTACAAGATGGATAACTCGGTATGTTTTGAAGGAAAGATTATAAATGTTTGGAGCTTTCAAGAATTTTCATGCATATGCAGATAGAGTCATAGGTCAAAAGCTTAAGAGAATGAGGTCTGATGGAGGGGGAGAACACTTCTCACAAGAGTTCAATGATTATCTTTGGAATGCCATTATTAAGAGAAATAACCTACAGGTATACACAACAAAATGGTGTAGCAAAAAGAAGAAACGGGACTTTGGTTGAGTTTTCTAGAGCTATGCTAAAGGAGAAGAATTGTCCAAATTATCTTTGGTCCGAAGCTGTAAATACATTTACATATCTTGTGGATAGATTACCATGTACAAATCTAAATGGAATGACTCCATATGAAGCTTGGTGGGGTAAGAAACCAACACTAGATCATTGTAAAGTGTTTGGATCAATTGCATATGCTTATTTGCCATAACAACTTAGACATACACTTGAACAAAAGGTAGAAAAATATGTGTTCATTGGTTATGATGAAAAGCAGATGGGTTACACATTGTGGAATCCTCTAACCAAACAATATCTTGTTTCTAGAGATGTTACATTTGATGAACATAAAAGTTCGTAGTCATACAGTTGAAGAATTTGAAGACGAGGTAAGAAGATGTGAGAAAGGAAAGTCAAGTGTGCAGGTGAATGGAGATGAAGAGTATATGCAAACAAGTACATCCAGAAGTGGATTAACAAGAAGAAATGAAGAAGCTCCTATATTTGATGAAGAGGTGTATCCAGACACACATGAAGAATGTGAACCAAGGAGGTTAAGTAGGACAAGAAGAAAACCAGAAAGGTATTCTTATGATACCTCTTACACAACTCAGAAGAACTATGCATATATGGTCAAAGATGATGAAGAACCTCAGAAATATGATGAAGCAAAAGGTAAGAAGCAATGGGAAGAAGCAATGAAGGAAGAATTCAATGCACTAGAGGAGAACAAGACTTGGGAATTTTGTATCTAAACCAAATGGTAAGAAGGTAATTGGAAATAAATGGGTTTATAAAGTGAAGAAGCTTGCACATGGAAGTATAGCTAGATACAAAGCTAGACTGGTGGTGAAAGGCTATGCTCAAACTTATGGCATAGATTATGATGAGACATTCAATCCTATAGCTAAGATGTCAACTATAAGGACAATCATTGCTATTGCAGCTTCAAAAGGATGGACTCTGAGTCAATTGGATATAAAGAATGCATTCTTGAATGGATACATATCAGATGAGGTATACATGGAACAACCTCAAGGGTTTATAGATTCTAGGTATCCAAATTTTGTCTGCAGATTAAGAAGAGCACTCTATGGATTGAAGAAAGCTCCAAGAGCATGGAACTATAGATTGGTGAAGTATCTCAATGATCTTGGATATCAAAGTTCAAAAGCAGATCCAAGTCTACTCATCAAAAGAACAGAGGAAGGTACAATCTACATTTGTATTTATGTAGATGACATTATAATAATAGGCACTTTAGATGAAGGAATTAAGGAGGTAAAGAGATTACTTGAGAAAGAATTCAAGATCAGTGATCTAGGAAAGTTATCATACTTTCATGGAATGGAAGTCACTTATGCAGATCATGGCATATATGTATCACAAGAAAGGTATCTTCTGAACCTGTTGAAGAAGCTTGGTATGGAAGATTGCAAAGAAGCTTCAACTCCACTTGAGGTCAATCACAAGCTCAGTAAATATGATGGTGTCAAATACAAAGATATGAGGAAGTATCAATCTTTTGTGGGTAGTTTGATTTATGCTACACTAACAAGACCTGATCTTACTTATGCAATGGGAGTTCTATCACAATTCATGCATTGTCCAAAGGATCCACCTTGGATTGCAGGTCAAAGAGTTCTCAAATATCAAAGGAACCATAAAGGAAGGATTATATTATCCTTTTACTTCAAATTTGAAGTTGAGAGCCTATAGTGACTCAGACTCGGCAGGTAATCAAGATGACAGAAGATCGACTCATGGCTACATGATATAGATTGGTGATAAGCTTGTAAGTTGGTGTTCAAAGAAACACCATACAATAGCATTATCATCAATTGAAGCTGAGTACAAA
This sequence comes from Ceratopteris richardii, assembly GCA_020310875.1. NCBI lineage: Eukaryota > Viridiplantae > Streptophyta > Polypodiopsida > Polypodiales > Pteridaceae > Ceratopteris > Ceratopteris richardii. The sequence goes on from CM035424.1 coordinate 46,111,022, forward strand.
GGACTTGTAGAAGTAGTTAAGGAGGTCATATGGATACAAACATTATTCAAAAGCTTGGGCATTAATCAAGGTATACCTACAATACATGGAGATAACATTAATTCACTTTATCTTGCAGCAAATCCAGTATTTCATGCAAGAATAAAACATATAGAGATACAATATCATTTCCTGAGAGAAAAGGTAATGGAGAAAGAAATTGAAGTGGAGTACATTTCTACAAATGATCAGATAGAAGATATAATGACAAAGAGCTTGGATGGTGTGAAGACCATCAGATTCAAAAGCATGGCATGACTAAAAAGAAAAGAAGATGATATGAAGAAATAGAGAATGTCAATTAGTGATTGAGAGGGAGCTGTTGAAGAATCAATCACAAATCGGACATAAAGTTGAAGGTCAAAGTTTAAGAAAAAAAGCACATGCCTATGTGAAGGGACAATTTCACACATGTACTATATTTGTAAAGTTAGACTTAGTTTTAGTTCTAGAATTTTCAAAAGTCACGAGATTGAGAAAATCTATATAAACTAGTTTGTATCAATAGACGAAAAGAGAAAAAGAAAAAGAAAAAAGAAAAAGAGAGAGAGAGAGAGTGTGTGTGAGAATGAGAGGTTGAGATCTAGAGTTCATTTTATATGATTGAAAAACAGTCGGGCTTCTCTGAGTAAGAAAGCACCTATAAATTTCTGAGTTTTTCATAGCTATGAGAAGAACTAATTAAAGTTCTCTGTATGAGACTCTCTCCTCCATCTTCGTACTTTGCCTACTGTGTAATGATCTCAAAAGTTGAAGTTTCCCAAGCAACTCGATGCCTTGCATCGAATTTGTGCTGATAAGTCCTTGTTTTATTCTCTGAGTTTTTACCTATTGTTGAATCTTGAGCTTTGTGGAGCGACTCGATGCCTCGCATCGAGTTTCAGCATAAAGTCGATGCCTAGCATTGAGTTCCATCATTAAAAGTGTTTTTCTTCATATTTGTGTTCAAGGTTGTATTTTAGGTGTTGAAAAAGTGGCCGAAAACACACAAATTTGATGCCTGACATCAAATTCTTGCTGCAAGACGATGGAAATTTTAAAATTTTCAAAAATGGACAGGCACTTTTATTAAAACATGGAACTTTTCCTATTTTGGCATTTAGACATAGTCATCTTCTGAAGGCCATAACTTGGTGTGTAGTGCAAATTGAACTAATACATTGTTTGAAAGCTCTTCTCTTCCACTTTCATCGACCAAAAGATCTTGGAAAAATAATATTTGTGCTAAGAGAAATAAGCAAAAGAGTGCAGATATGTTATTTTAGTGACTAGAAATTTCTGAAGAAGTAAAGTTCTCAGTTTTGGCTACTATTTCTCAAAGTTTGGCGAAGCATCGAGTTAATGGTGGCCATATAGGTTTTCTAGTGTCACATTAATTCATTTCTTGTGATGTTTCATACATCAACATAAAAGACAAAGGACATTTTATAGGATTAAATGTTAATGAGTACTTGTATAATTCTAAAGACCAAGCTCAGATCTAGGGAATCCTTGAAGAGATGCTGATACATTTCTTCACACGGGTAGTTTCAAGATCAATCTTGACATCTATCCAAGCACATACAAAGAAGATTTGGGCCAATTTTAGGAAAGAGCTTCACAAAATGTTCTAGAGGACCTTAGTTAGCACAATCGAGAGGGTTTCCTATGATGGGTTCGTTCCCTAAAACCCACATCATCCCTGACTCATCTACTAAATGAGTTCCTAAGGAGGGTTTCTCAGTTCCCACAGGTTGACCTAGATACTTTGAAGCTAGATCTTGTGATTCTATTCCTTAAGATTTTAAGTCTTGAAGAAAGGGCTTAAGCCAAGAGAAGAATTGAGGAGACTCAAAAGAGATTTGGCTTAACCGAGGATTTGGGTGACAATTAGAAGAGAGCTAGAGGTACTTGCCCAAATGAGGCAACATCAAGACATCTTTTATGATAGGCCAGTGAAAATTTTTCCAATACAGCCAAGGGAGACATCTATTCCAATGGGTCCAAATGTATCTGCAACATAAGCCATAAGTAATGTACCATCTACATCTCAAACACCATTGGAGTTACAATTAGAAATTCTTAGTAAACAAATCAAGAATGTTATGATGATGCTAGCATCTCTATCCAAAGAGATGGCTAGCCTTCATAATAAGGTGTACTCTGTAGATTTTCAAGACCCCATTTCTTCTCAACCTAGCATGAATCAGGCAGATCCATTACAAATAAATGCCATGGCTATGCCAAATATACACCAAGGATATACAATGCCTCAAACTGCACCTCTAGTGCAATCCATTGCTCAAAAGAGCCCTATACCACTAGCTCAACCCATGTATCACGAAATACGGAGCCTTATGATGGATGAAGATCTTGGGGATTTGGATGGATTGGAGGAAGAAGGTGTGGCAGCTGGAGTGATACCAAGGAACACTTTTCCTATGCATGTGAGGAGTTAAAACAAGCAAAAGAGCATCAACTTGTCACCAATATAGACAAAAAAGTTATGCGACTTCAAGATTAATCTTCCTCTACCTCCAAACTTGAGGGAGGGAGGAATGAATAAATTATAATATGTCAAACACAAATGCTAGCATATCAACAACCAAGATAGAGCCACTAGAGCCAAGATATGAAGTAGAAGATAGAACACAATCTCAAAAGAACTACTGAATTGAAGCTTTGGTGAGAGCCAAAGATGCGATCATGCAAAAGATTGTTTGGAAGTCTTTGGTAGATCAATTTTTGTCTACTTGCATATTGCCAATGTTGAGGATAAGAGGAGAAGAGACGAGATGCATGATGAGAGAGAGCCCAAAAGAAGAGTGATTTGGAGGCAAAATAAGGATGATAAGAAAAAGGAAAAATATACTAAAAAGAAAGTTCATTTTGAGGAGCCTATTGCTTTTCAAGAAGAGACAAAAAGAAATGAAATAAGAGAGAGAAAGAGGCTAGTCTAGGATAATCAAACCTAAAAAAATCCAATTAAAAAAGCAAGTAGCTAAAAAGAATCAAGAAAATACTAAAAATACTGATAATATACAAGAGAATGAAAAGAAAAATAAAAAGAAATCTCCAAAGGCCGTGCTAATTTCATAACCTGAAAAGAAGAATGACTCCAAGGAGATTTTGAATGATATTTTAGTAAAGAGTCAAGTAACAATGTCTTTGGAACAAGTCTCCTTAATTGCAAAGTCTAAATTTAAAGATATCTTCATAAACGGATTAAAGGGATTTTGTTACTTGAAGATATAGAGATGGAACAAGCACTTGAGGGCACTCAAGTAATGAATGAAGCTATTGCTCTAAGTGACTCACCTGATAATGAAGATGATGAAATTGCAATATGTCAAGTGAATAGAAATTCTCTTGGACCATTCATACTTGACAAAGAGATAAGGGAATCTCAAAGTGATTATAATAGAAACTTCTAGGCAAGAGGGACACGAAAAGTAAAAGTGAAATTGGGAAATGGTAGAGATTGATATTTAGCTTTGGCCTTGATTGACTATAGGTCAGAGATAAATGTGATATCTAAGAAGTTATATGACAAACTTAGACGGTCGATAGACAAAGAACATGGTTGATGGATGAGAACCATAACCAATGGCTTCGAAGCTCTACTAGGAGCTTGTGCTTTTGTGCCTGTGATAATTGGGGGAGTTTCAAAGGAATTCCACTTTTTGTCAAGGATAACTTTTCATATAAGGCTATTCTTGAGCAACCATCAGAAATAACATCGAGATCAATGTCATCTAGACGGCAATATGCACTCAACACCCGAGCTGACAAAATGCATGATCACGTAGCAACAAAAATGTGCCGCATTAACCATCGCTATGCCCCGTATTCCTTGTAGTTATCGAGAAGTCATGCTACTGACCCCCGATTCGAATGTAATTCACTGGATGATTTCCACCAAGAATGGGATGTGTGGCCTGTTCAAGGTCATAATCAAAGTTATTCAATGTTCAGGGCACCAAGAATAAACAAAGAGCATGTTGTATATGTCTGAGGATCTAGAGCTTCGTGGATAGATTAATCAAGGGAGGGAAATTGTGATGGCCTCCCCCAATGTAGAGACTCATTGACCAAACCAATTATGCTACTGCCAATGAGTCTGACAGCTATAGCCTTCACCGATGCCTTCTAGTGCTGCTATAGTATCACAAATGGAGCACTATTGCATACCTCTTGATTATGTCGTTGTGCAACACTACTGCCAGACCTCCTATGTCAATATTATGGACATGATCTTTTATTCCCTTGCTATTTGGTCATCTTGAAGCAGTTCATGTTCTTACTATAGGGATGAAAATTCATTATAGATGGCTTCCACTACAACGCAATAGTCAAAGACCTTCAAAGAAGAATTACTACGAAGGATGGTAGTATTGCACTTTGATGGATTCCAATTTGCCTCTAGTGATGATTGTCAAGTGTCGGCCACCTTTCTCCTTGAAGATCCTCAACTTCCTTTCTGATTATGATTTTTCTAGCCTTTTTTGGGTCCACTCTACTGCCAAGCTGCTCTACAAGTTGGTTTTGTTCGATTGGTTTGTGCATGATGCACACTGCTCCTCAAAGCTTCACTATTCATGCTTGTCAATGCAAGGATGATATTGCAAGAGAATGACACACAAGATAGCTGAGTTTTCCTAGCAGGTTTCAAGACAGAACAACAGATAAAGAAATAGCTATATCTCACAGTACAATAAGAATTTTATAAAAACTCTTTTTGATATAAATTCCTTGCTTTATAAGCTTTCCAAAAAGTACAAGAACTGTCAAAATAGAACTTCCTATAAAGAGAAAATGAAGTCCTAACATGTTGCTATAGAAATTCAGCACCCTTTGGAAAGGGTGGGAGAGATATACAAGATATGATATGAGAGCATATGGCTCAATGGCACATATATAAGCAACACCCCGACTTAATAGCATCCACACACACCTAGAATGAGCTTGGATGATCTTTATATATCCATGAGAGCCCTCTATGACTCTTCAAATGTCCTCCATGTCTCTTCACATGCCCTCCTTGTCTCTTTGATTGCTTTGTGACTTTGTCTCTTCATTGGAGTGCCTTTTGGTGGTCCATTCCCTCCTTTTGGAGAAGGTTTCACCTTCAAACAAATAATTTGACTTTCATAAGGTTAAAAAGCCTTCAAATGAAGTTATTTAGTGAAAAACAAATGCTTGAGCTTGCCCTAGAAATGCATATCTTATAACAGAATGTAGTTCAAATCACTGATTAAAGTGTCTCAAGTTTGGAAAATTATGAGATTTTCAAAAAATCATTCAAGAATTTGATTCATTAAAGTTAGCCTAAACAAACGTGAATGGAACCCTTCTTTATCCTTTTCTACCAAGTACTTTAAAACCCAATTGCACACAGTAGTCCTATAGTCCAATAAAACGATCAGTTTATGTTGGTTAGAAGTAGAAAAAAATATTAAAACATCTAAATTGGATGTTTATATTTGTTCAATGATAGTAAAGCTTCGTTCATCCAAAAAAATACAAATGAATTTGAAGAGAATCCTCAAAGTCTTGAAATACTTAGAAGTTTCCAGCAAGTTGTTGGAAGCATCATACCAATTGTGGAAAGACCATAAAGGTTTCTTGAACCTTTTTAATATACAAATTACTTAGATAAGTCTCCAAGTGGTTCATTGCACTTTCCAAAGGTGTGCTAGTTTCACACATGAGTGCCTAGTTGAACTAATGAGACATGGATTAAACATCATTTTGGGCCAAGTTCACTCAATTAGATAAAATCCTCAACCCAATTGTTTGTCCAATGCATAACAATGCACCTGTATGGAGCAAGCAAAGATAATAGGCATAGGAACATGCTTGAAAAATGCAGCCATTCCCTATATTGTACCAAGATTCATGAATCAAGTATGGATGCTTTCTTATCCACCCTTATCCTTACTTCTATATTTTGCACTAGATGTAGCTTATCAAGTGCAAACCAAGATGGTGCACAATATGATTTGTGTAGGGATCATACCACACAAGAAATCCCCTCTTCTTTAGTTGAATCCTATATAAAATCCCCTTCTAATTAAAGAAGAGAATAGAAGAAATGACAACCATGCTTCCTAATTTGGGCTATGGGTCTCGATTGAATGTTATTATATATATCATAACTTGAAGCATATTTTCAAGGATGAAAATGTTCTTCAAGGGATGGAAATGTTATGAAGTAACTTTACAAAGGTTAAAGTCAAGTCAATAATATGTTCTTTTGGAGGAGTATGCAAAGAATAATCTTAGTCGTGGTCAAGTATAATGGATGGGAAGGGGAAGGTCTTGGGTTCAATACCTACAAGCACATAGGGGAGAGTATTTTATCAAAGACTCTCTTGAGCATCCAAATCGAGTGAACTTGAGTTACCTTGAGTGCACCAAGACACACATTAGACCTAACTTGAGTGAACTAAGAGACCTAACATATGTGTAGTCTTTAGTAGACTCTCTTGTTTAGTTGTGATTCAAATGTGGTTACACATGCAATGGTGGAAGTTATGTTTTTATATGGCCAATGTTTGACTCTCATGGTTGTATGTACTAATGCATGTTATGTAAACCCCCCATTACAAGGAGAAGCTATGGATGAAAAATATGCTTATACAAGAATTCGATTGAGATTCAGTTTGCAGTCCTTGCAAGTCATGACAGTCTGTCTGAACCATGCGAGGAATAGAAAAAATTTGAGGAAACATCAAATAAACTCTTATGATCATGAGTGCGATGTTTGTGCACCAGTGAGGAAATATGGGGCATATTTCAATCAAAATTTCTACGAGGATCCACTAGTGAGCAAGACAATGGTGGAAAATGGCTTGATGTCTTGCAAGACTCTGTAAATAGTTTTCGAAGTTGTTCTATACATTCTTCTCCATTCAAGTTACATTATTTACAAAAAGAAAATATATCAAACAAATTTAGAAAAGCATAACAAAAAACTTAGGATTAATATTGCCTGATGAAAAGATTGAGAACATAATTGAGTTTGAAAGTAGTTTGATTGTTTTGGAAGAACTTGAGCAAGCACTTCAAAGAAATGAAAAATCTAAAATCATTTTGCTTAGTTCTATCAAAGAATATGATTTAATTATTGAATTTTTGCAAGATCATGAAGTGAATGTAAATACCAAGTACAAGACTGTTGATAAGAAAATCAAACCCATAGCTCAACCATTAGCGAGTGATAGTTCTGAAAAATATTTGAGAGTGTCTGATGACCCTATGCTGAGAAAATGAGAGCTGATAGGGCATCAGATTACTGATGATACTATTAAGTAGATTAAGTTTGGAGAGAAAAAATTTCTTATAGAAAAGGAAAGAGAAAAATTTATAGAAGTTATCAAGAGACATGAGAAAGCATTTGCTTTTGTTCCAATGAGATAGGCCAAGTGGATCCGAAACAAGTTTTGCCCATGATCATCTTTACAATGCCACATATTCGATGGAATATTCAACCTATTTTAGTCCCAAAGGTTCAGTTACTTGAGTTGATGGGACTATTAAAGGAGAAGATATCCATGCGAATATTGGAGCCATCTTCATCATCATATTCAAATAGATGGTTCATAGTGCCAAAAAAGAGTGGGAAATTTCGTTTCATCTAGGATTTGCAACTCTTGAAAAAAGTTATGATTAGAAATGTAGCACCAGGGCCTATAGTAAATGGAGTTTGTTAAAGCATTTGCTGGGCATTCTATCCACTCAATCGCTGACCTGTATTCAGGGTATGACCAGTAGTTTCAATTGGCTATTGAGAGAAGAGAAATCACTACCATGAAGAATCCACTTTGCCTTATACATATGTGTACTTTGCCATAGGTGTTAATATATTTAGGTAGTGATGTGTGTGAACACTCTAGGACCACCGGGGCACATTTTTTCCCTCTTTAGGAGGTTTTTTTTACCCCAGCTTGTATATACGCCTATTGCCCTAATGGGCTACTTATCTTTGTACATTCTAGTGTTAATACATTCAGTATTGTGTGTTGTGATCCAAGGTTCTTCTTCTTGTGTTGTTCACGTGCTACCGTAGATATCTAACTCCAACAATTGGTATCAGAACAGGTGGTCGCTTCATCCAGGGTGTCGTCGACACCTCTCTGATTGTAGTCTTAGAATTGCACGAATTTTGGTGAGCATACACTGTGGAGGTGATCGCAATTCGGGTGGATCGGGTCCGATCATGGCACACATAGGGTGTATGAAGCTAATGGATGTTGGAAGGTTTAAGGACGTGAAAGTGAAATTAATGTTGAGTATGGAGAAGAGAGAGATGTTGAAATGATTATGGGAATGGGAATGTAGGAGTGCAAGTTAGATTTATGAACATGAATGATAAGAATGAAAGAGAACCATACACACGAATCAAATTTACAAGAAAGAATGGTCCATTGAAGGAGCTTCTTAAACACTTCCTAATTCTAATCCATATGCATAGTCTTCTTTGGATGATATGTATGCATGATGAGAATAGATGGAATCCTTACACATAAATCAATTTCGAAAGGAAGAATGGTCCAATATTGGAGCTTCTTATACACTTTCAGAAACTAATCAATATGTATGGGTATGTATGGATTATATGCATGCAAGTGAATTATGATGATAGAGTTTAATCACAAGCTCAATGAAACATCCTCACTGGTTCAACGCAATATTGCGGAGCCTTCTCACACATAGAAGAAAATAGAAGACGTGTAAAAATACTAAAGAGACTGAGAGACAAGAGACAAGAGACAAGAGACAAGTGACAAGTGACATGAATTAAAAGGATTTGAATTAAGATACATATATAAGATCGTCGTGATACGTCAAGCTAAGCAGTCTACTGATCAAAGGCAGTTCCGACCATCAAACCATGACAGTTCAACCGAATGTCACACGTAAGAAGATGAGTTCCACTTCATTGACCCTATGTATGTCTAGACTCGTAACGTCTAACTAAAGAAGTCTAAGACTCATTAAAACCAGCTCTAACTCACTCACACGCTCCACCGAGGGTGAGTCAAGATAGAGATGCTAGCTTCAAGAGCCTATCCTAGATTGGAGTTCTAACTTAAATTTGAAACTAGGTACTATACTCATACTATCCCACCTTGGATCCTCACTCGCTCAACCAAGGGTGATCGTCTCAAGGAAATCTTAAGCTAGCAAGAGCCCTATGGATGCCTAACAATGATGCTCTAGGAGTTTGGACGGGGGTTTATATAGTTTTTTGAATGAATTTGGGCCCTTGGATCTAGAGAAATCAACTCTCAACTCTAGGATCACTAGTTTTGATTACAACCATTTGATTAATCAAATCAATGGCGTGGAATTGTTCTTTCTATCAAATCTAGTGTAAAGGAGTGAAATTTAGGCGCCTTCATTCTCCACCATTGGATCTAGGGATGATCTGGACCGTCGGATTAGTGCTGACATCAATTCGGATAAGATATGCCACTATTTTTAGAGAAAAGTTGCATTATTGATATTTAACTGTCAAAAAAGTATTCTTTGATGAAAAAAATTCATGGATTCTCCTTGCTTTAAGCATTCATCGGAGGGTTCGAAACAGGATTCATGATAGGGAGGAGGAATGAAAGAAGGTGAGGCAGATGGATTTAGGGACATTCACCTTTGGCTAACTGACACATAATTGTTTGGCACTCATGATGGATATGCCGAAAAAAGAATAATGCCAAATTTACAGGTTCACGGGTGATAGCATCGATCAAAGAATAGAACGGGCGAGATATATCATAAGTTGTTTTTGGAGGTTGAGGGCGGTCACCAAAAATTGCAATGCGGAACATTCAGGCTCTAGTTGACACAGGATGGCTAATTTGTTGGAGGAATGTCGGGGAAAGAGTTGCTTCAGCGTTGCCAAGGGGAGAAGAGGGACTTCAATATGTCCTCGTGGGAGATGAAACATCTTGACCAGAGTGTTGAGAGTAACCACCATGCACAGGTTTAGGCAAGTAATAGGCCAATAGGATTCCATCGGGGCGATATCTGCAATGGCCACAATCAGTGGGGCAAAGTAAGGATGACATTCGACCGAATGCCAGGGCAACGCAGTGAACGCCAGTAAACCACGAGGTCCAAGAAATTCTGTTAGGTCGAGGGAAAGGCCAGCATGGAAGGTGGTGATGTTTCCAAGAGCTTCCATGGCATAGAAAGTAAGCAAAATGCACAGGATACAGGACGCACAATGAATCAGAGCACATGAACACAATAAAGAAAAAGAGTACGAAAACAGTGATTAAGTAGAAAATGCAGGGTGACATTGTGGGTGTAGAACGTAATCATCACAAGTGGAGGGAAATAGGCATGGATCATTACTATGAAAGCGCATTATGAGATTCCTAATCATGGAGGACGGTGGCTGAACACAGATAATCAATAAAAAACAGATGGATTATGGTTGGGTGGTCAACCTAAAAGCACGTAGCATAGACAGTGGTCAAAGATACCGAACCAAATGTGATCCTAATGAATGTAAATAAAACATACACAAAGTTAGGGCGAAGTGGACAACATGCAATACGGATGGAGTTTAGATCCATTGATGGGTTGAGGGAGTAGAGTGCCAGTTAATGTAGATAACCGGAAAGTAGCCCGACCAATCTGTTCTGCAATATGGTAGGGACTGAACCAATGAAGCTTGAACTTTTCGATCGAACGATTAGACTTGGCATTGTAAAAAAAGAACCAATTGCCCTATGGTAAAGATATGAGTTCTGAGGAACCAATCATGAGTTTTAGCTTGCTGCAATTGAACTTCCTGAAGAACCAAAAAGCTTTCCAGACGCTGTTCATCCAAAGACTACAAAACATCCAATCGGAAAGGGAAAGAATCTTCGGGTAATAACTTGTGCTGCAAAGCCACACATAAGCTGGGTACAACCAATTCCATAGGTGCAATTGCCTCAAGACCATATGTGAGTTTAAAAGGAGTACTTCCGGTAGCAACTTTATAGGTAGTGCGATAAGCCCATAAGATCGAAGGAAGAAATTGATCCCATCGTTCCGGGCACTCTAGAACAAGTTTCTTCAGCATATTAAGAAGAGTTTTATTAGTACTTTTGGCCAATCCATTCGTGCAAGGATAATAAGGGGAACTAAATTTATGGAAAATACTGAAGGTTAGGGTGAGCACTTGCACTAATGTATTGGAAAAATGAGTGCCTTGATCAGAAACAATCTCCAAAGGGAGCCCATAATGAGGAAAAACATCACGAAGTAAACATTTAGTGACCACCAGAGTAGTTGCTGACTGTACTGCCCAAGTGTCAGCCCAATGAGTAGCATAATCAGTATAGGTAAGGATGTAACGATGGTTCGTAACAATAGGAGGAGGCGTAATAGGACCAATAAAATCCAATCCCCACTTTTGAAAGGGCTCAAGAGGAAGGACATGCTGAAGCAAAATGATGCCGATGTAAGGGTTATCCAAAACGTTGGCATGCATCACACTATTGAACATAAACAACAATATCGCAATGCATTGTGGGCCACCATAATCCACTATGCAAAATTTTTTGGTACATAAGGTCTACCGAAAAATGGCCACCAGAAGGAGTTGAATGAGCCATTGCGATTACTGTAGAAACTTCATGGGGAGGAATACATCGTAAGAGTGCGCCAGATGGATCCATATAATACAATTGTCCCACAATGATGTGAAATTGGTTATTATACATAGCCAATTTACAACGAGTTGACATCGAGGTAGTATTTGGAGGACATCCGCTAGTTAGAAAAATCATAAGGGTGTCTGTTGACAGTATACGGGAAGAAGCAAGTACGGACACACATGCAGATCTAGCACTGAGGCAACCCTTCATTTTTTTAAAAAACCCTCACATCATTTTAAAGTGATTCTTATCACTACAAACCCTTGTAAATATCATTTCACCTTTTTGTAGCTCCATTTTGTACAAGCCGAGGAGTCCTCGAGCTTGGGGAGCCTTAGAAGTAGTTGCCTGTCAATTTTCATAATTTTTAGATCTCGTTTGGGCCCTCAAATAAGCCCTGGAACCTAATTTTTAACTAGGCTGGACACTAGGTCTGGACAGGGCCAAAGCTAGTCAAAAACTATAAATAGAGCTAGAGAGCTCATTTTTGGGGTTAGCTTCTTGTAGTTTGAGCTTGTATGAGAACTTTCTTGCAATAGAAGTGATTTCATTGTCTTACTCTCTTTGTTCTTACTGTGTGTGTGCGTGTGTGTGTATGTGTGTGCATGCTTGTGTGCTTCTCACTCACGCACTTGTGCTTCCACTTGCTCGTGGTCTTCATACCATCCTCATGTCTTCCCGGATTGACATTAAAGGAGGTGCTACTCATCACTGAGCTACACCAAATTTGGCGCCGTTGCCGGGGATCGAGCTTTGAGGACGAGCGTGTGATGGTAAGACGTAGAGAGGACACGTTGGAATGGTAAGTAGTAGGTAAATTTCTGATTTTTCTCCATCTCCATCTTCATCTCCATCTCCATCTTCATCTCCACCTCCTTCTCCACTACATATTCCCTCTTCCTTATCATTCCCTCATTTGTTGTGTGCGAGTTTGAGAGAGAGCGATTGTGCGTGCTTGTATTTGTGTGTTTTTTGCATGTTTCTTGCAGGTGGCAGCTCCATCATCATCTCCAGCAAGCTCAGCAGGTACAGAAATTGTCTGCACAGTCCCCGAGGCGTTGAGCTCGAGCTATCGCGACACTCCGAAAATTTCACCCAATCACGATTCTGAGTGCACCACGACACTGCGCAGGCCTAGAGCTCACAGGAACACTAGATAGAACAGAAAAATTCACCATATCCCGAGCTATCGCGACACTTCGAGGTATCGCGACACCCCACGACCTATCGCGACACTTCGAGCTATCGTGACACTCCACGACCTATCGCGACACTCCGAGGTATCGCGACACTCCGAGGTATCGCGACACTTCCCACCTATCGCGACACTCCGAGGTATCGCGACACTCCCACCTATCGCGACACTTCCCACCTATCGCGACACTCCGAGGTATCGCGACACTCCCACCTATCGCGACACTTCCCAGCTATCGCGACACTTCCCACCTATCGCGACACTCCGAGGTATCGCGACACTCCCACCTATCGCGACACTTCGAGCCATCACGACACTTCCCACCTATCGCGACACTTCGAGCTATCGCGACACTTCCCAGCTATCGCGACACTTTCCACCTATCGCGACACTTCGAGCTATCGCGACACTTCCCACCTATCGCGACACTTCGAGCTATCGCGACACTTCGACCCGACCTATCGCGATACACGGCCTTTAACGCATAAAAATTGAGGGTTAATTTTTTTTAGTGATTAGAAGGGTAGTTGAGCTTAAATTTTAGGCACCTTGGTATAACTTTAGAACCTTGGAAGTGGGCAAAAGGCCTAGAAACCAGAGAGGGATCTCCTGAACCCTGAGTGCCTGTTTTGACCCTTTAGTGCCTGAATGGTCATAACTTGACCATACAAACTCCGATTGATGAGATTTTGGTCTCGTTGGAAAGCTCGTTGAGAATCCCACGTGGACCTTGACTGGTTTTTGTAAGAATCATACGCGGAGTTTTAGAACATGCATTATTAAGTTGACCTTTAGGTGGAGCTAAGTGGTTCTCAGATTCAGGGGGTACAGTGAGCTACTCCAAGGGGGCTAAAATTATTGAAGTGTGTCTTTCAAATACTTGTGGCAATAAAGCTATACTAACTGGTGAATTTTTGCAGGAACTTTGTGTGCACTCAAGGCAATCCAAAGCAAGCTAGCAAGGGTGAGTACCGAGCTTGGGAGAAGGCTTCCTGGGCTTGTGTAGCAGTTTGGTCAACCAGCTAATTGAGGTTGGAAGATCTTTCAACCCTCCTTTGTCAATTCCTAGCCTAGGCTAAGTACGACTTAGGTGTGGTAATTAATTAGGGCAACGTTAGGCACGAATCAAGTCCAAGAATATTAATCAACAAAGTGCAAGAAGTAAATAGGTCTTAAGTGCGAAGACCCTAAGGGACAAAAGGTAAACGGGAATCGATCACTCATCAAGTGCGGAAATTCACTTAAGTACTCTTGACGACGCAATTTCAGACAAGACCATAAACAAAAGTGATTGATGCAAAATCAACCTGCAACGAGAGTGTGCTTGGGTTCCAGGGGATAAATAAATCAGGCATATGAACCTGAGATCAGGCAGGCACTTAGGCCGAGACAGACAGAGCCTCAGATCCTCTGAAGCTAGTGTCAATCACACCGCCAGGTCTTGGGCCCAGCAGTTGAGTGATTATCCATACATTCCCAGATCAGAAACAAGTGATTCTGAGATGTCCTATCACATGGAGAGACCAGTAGGTAGTTCAGGGTTGGCTTATCTAGAAAAACCAGAGGGACCTTACAAGACTCAGCTTGAATACATCAGGATGAATCGTCTAGGTGCTCGCATCTACGAAGACGGACTGAGAAGATCGGTGGTCCAGATTAAGAACCCCGATCAACCCCATGGATTAGACCATCCGGTAGTCAAGTTTGAGAATGGAGCATACCTAGATAAAGAGGGGACTATATATGTAGTCACCACTTTCCCTGATAGAACTGATGAGTTTGGAAATGTGATTGCGGAGACCGACATGGGTGACATAGAGCAAGGGAACTTAGAGAGAGAGCCAAGAACTCCCCGTGGTAAATCTGTCTTAACCAGAATCATGACTCCAGAGTGGATTCCACAGGATAATAAAAGCATAGATTTGCTTCTAAACCGAGAAACCGATGAGGTTTTTTGGAGATATAAATCTCCTCAATCTCAGGAAGTGAGTGCCCTCACGATCTATGAGTTTAAAGACCCTGATAGCCCAGGTCAAGTAACCTACCTAGACAATGCATCAGAGAGAATCTTCGTGGTCACTGAGCTTGGCAGACATGCCTACACATGGAAGGGAGAATTTGTTTTTCCCCAACCAAGGTCTACTGTGTCCTTTGGTCACCAAGGAGCTGAGACCTCCCAAGCTCATGGAGCTCAAAGAGATAGAGGTAGAGACAAACCTGAGGTAAGTTTTGCCAACTCCCTGGGAAGAGAAAGAACGGGAACAGAAAGGAATAGAGTAGAACCTGAGAGACATAGAACCCCATGGAATCTTCGGGACATTGATGATTTTCCTTTGCCAAGGCCGAGAGAACACACTAGGACCCTACGACCAACCCAACTGGTGAAGTCCATGAAGAATTATTTCGATGGCACGGGAGACCCTTATGACCATGTGGCAGAATTTTGACAAGTGTTGAAAGCTGAACAAGTGGAGGACCTATTCACACAATATAATGCTTTCGGTCTAACCCTTAGGAACACTGCCCTTACGTGGTTCCAACCACTGAATGAGAGGCATTTCAGAAACATAGACCAACTCTTAGAGGCATTTATTGTTGAGTTTTCTAAGAGTGGAATCAGGCATAACACCTCCTCACTAATTCATAGCTTCAAACAAACACCTCAAGAGACGGTCAGACTAGCTGGAAGAAGATTTAGACAGTACCTGGAGAGATGCCCTATTCCGGAGTTACCCACACCAGCCAAACAAGTGGCCTTGTTCCTAGACGGATTGTTGAGCACTAAGCTCAGGTCATATGTGTACCTGAAGGACCCTAGAACGATAGAGGAGTGTGTGCGCATGTGCATAGACATTGAGGACAATCTAGGTGAGGAATTAGAACTATCAAAAATCTATAAGGATTCTGATAGCTCTAGTCAACAGACATCTGGTCAATCCACATCCATCGAGGAACTTGCAGAGAAGGTAGCTCAAAAACTAGGTGTCTCTAGCAAGCAAATTCCGAGATTTGCCCCAGTTAAGCGGTGTTACAATTGTGGCGGTGAACATATGGCAAGTGTATGCCCCATTATGGCCCAACCACAGGCGAATTCTAGTAGCCAGTACTGCACCATAGAGCGCAGATACACCAACCACACTGCACAAGACTGCCCATATAACAAGCAAACTGTTAGGCAAAATTATCCTCAGCCATATCCACAACATGGTAGATACCAGAATCAGTACCCATCACCACAATACAACAGACCACAGCAAACTTATCGGCCATCTTA
Source organism: Ceratopteris richardii (assembly GCA_020310875.1). Taxonomy (NCBI): domain Eukaryota; kingdom Viridiplantae; phylum Streptophyta; class Polypodiopsida; order Polypodiales; family Pteridaceae; genus Ceratopteris; species Ceratopteris richardii. Next base: position 46,127,166 of record CM035424.1, read on the forward strand.
TCAAGGGCAGCAGAGGCCTCAACCAGTCCTAGTGCAGCAACCCCCTGCTCCAACCAATGTGATCCCAATGAAATATGCATCTACTGAAGAAAATCCGAATAGAGCCATAGTCCCAGTCACCCCATTGCTATCAGACAGTGATCCAAGTGACCATAGTTTTGACTCCGCACATATTGATAGCCCACAGGCCTACTACATGCAGTCACCCGAGCATGACGAGTCATACTATTATGAGGACCCAAGTGAAAATAGTGGGGAACCTGAGTATTCTAATGTCATGTACACAAACCCCAACTCTAGACCTCAACCTAGGCAGGTACGACCCCCATTTCCTAGAGGGCCGTGTTTCAGATGTCAGGGAGATCACCTTGTACGTGATTGTCCACTACCTGTCCCTACACAACCTCAACCAGTAACCATTCAGGGCTTCTGTCAAGATTGCGGGAAAGAGCATCTCCTACGAGATTGCCCGAAGAACCCTAATAACATGCCTAAAATCACTCCTATCAATGTCGTTGGGTTAGTTGTAGACTCCACAGGGAGTGTGACTTCCACTGCACCTGTGCAGGTGATCACAAGAGCCCAGGCACTTCAACAACACCAAGGTGTTGGTCCCGAAAAGAGCCCCGAGGTGAGTGAAACAGAGAGCATACCCAAAAAGAGAACTAGCGCCTGGAAGGATAGTCGTGAAAGAATGAAGAGGCAATGGGCAAAAAAGATAAACGAACTTGAAGAAAGCGTGAGAGAAACCAAGGCAAAAATCACAGAGATCGCATCTCAACCGCACTCCCACACACTTCCACCACTACCATCCCCATCACCCTCCATTTCTCCACCCTCTAATACACCTCTCGTAACCCACCCACCACCCCGAGTAGGATCAGTATTAGCTGACCCCACTCCGGAAGGCTTGGACATGATGTTCAAGGCCTACCAGGCTCGACTTCAAGAAGGGCCAACAGCTGCAAACCTAGACAAGAGTTACCCTAGAGCAGATTTAGAGATTGAACAGATGAAAATGTGCATGAAAATGGTAGAACAAGCTCAAGCTATACTTGAGACTAGTCAAAAGTTCAATCAGACAAACTCTGTCAAGCCGGATTTGCATTTCCAAGGCTTACTAGAAAGATTAGAGCAGTTGGTAAACAAATCACAAGTTTCTTTACCTCCACAGGCTCAACCAGTTGTTGAAAGAGGAAGCTCACCACAAATGGGAGCTCATGTTCCTAATTCTACGGATGCTGGGATACCTCCTTCAATACAACAGTACTCTCCAGAGTTCTTGCGGGAAATACAAGAAGAGAAATGGGCCAAGGAGAAGGGTGATTCTCCCCCTATTCCTGAGGTTGATGATCTTCATGATCAATTTCCCCAAGACATTCCGTCTATCTATGGAGATCAAACAGAGCAACAAGAGGATGAGAGATTAGATTTTGAATCTAATTCTGTACAAGAGTTGCCTCATTTCACAGGCCCATGGGAAGCTGAATCTCTCCAGATCCGAGCTCCCACTATATTGGTGAGAAATGAAGACTCAGTGATTCCCAGGAACACTGATGTTGTGAAGAACACTAAGGTTCAATGTCACCTCACTGTAGAGGAACTCCTCAAGGCAAAACTGGAGCTCTGGGATCATGTGAAGGATCAGGTTCCAGAACTTGAATCCAATGCACCAAAAGTAGGCTCTAAACAAAAAATACCCGAGGTACCTCTCGACAAGATAGGAGACATGAGCGAAGGTGAACAAGGTAACACTTATCTTCCGATCACCTATCAAGGTTACACAACCAAAGCAATTGTGGATTCGGGTGCGGGTGTTGCGATTGCGACTACCTCCTTGTGGAAGCGATGGGGCAAACCCACCTTAAGACCAACGAGAATGAAACTTCAAATGGCAGATGGTCATTTTGAAAGACCTCTCGGATTGCTTGAAGGGATAGCTCTAACCACTTGTGGTGTAGAGTTTGAACATACGTTTGCCATATGTGACTTTGAGAAGAATAATGTTTACGAGATGATCCTAGGAAGACCCTTCCTACGACAATTACAAATAGTACAAGATTGGGGAACCAACTCCTTGTACTTACAGCACTTAGGGGTCACCACCAAGGTCAATCTGAAGGATCACACCTTCAGAGATGTACCACCCCTACAGTGGAATCCTATCCACAAAGCGAAAGAAGACTCTATCTCCGTGCATTCTGGAAGTTCACCTGAACCATCCTGGTTGCATGAAGATACTCACTTGTGGGTGTGCAAGGTCGCAGAGGAAGAGGAAAAGCGCCTAAAAGCGAGAGAAGAAGGAACTTCCCCAGGAGATAGACCAATAAAAGACCCAGCCTATACACCAATGATATTTCCAGATGAGGAATTTGAGCCTCATGGTTGGGCAGAAATCTTAGCTACCATGGACATTGCAATCAATGAGGAACAATGGACACCCCATTGTGATGAGGAGGGTTATGATATTTCAGTGTTCATGTGTCAGCCCTTGTTGGAAGAGTGTGATCCTAGTGAGTCCATAGAAGAAGAAGAGAGTGACGATGATCTAGAATCCATTGTGATGGATACTTACTTTGACTTAGAGGAACACTACTTAGAAGACATAGGAGTGTTAACCCAAAAAGAACAAGAACCCCTTGCGAGTATTAAAACGATAAATTCAAAGAAAGGAAGTGAAGGAAGTCAAAAGAAAAAGAAAAGAAAAGCAGTAAGACAAGAAGAGGAAGAATCATTGTTTGAAGTACCAGAAAATTTCAAGAAATATGAAGTGGAAGACCGGAAAATTTTGGTACGAATGCCTAAGAGAGAGGCCATTATAGGAGAAGCATACGACAATAAAGAAAAGACCAAAAAAATTGTAGTGACCATTGAAGGGAACGAAGAGCGATGTACGTACATAGGAGATGACCTAAGTGCAGAAGAAGAAGCAGAGCTTGTAGCTCTATTAAGGGAATATAGGGATGTGTTCGCATGGCATTATAGAGACTTGAAAGGAGTAGATCCAGAGATCTGCTCTCATACGATTCCGATGACCGCTGATGCTAAGCCCACCAAACAAAAACCCTACACTTATAATGACAATTATGCGGCCAAAATAAAAGAGGAAATTGACAGGCTGATTGAAGCCGGATTCATCTATGAGATTGAGCACACTGAATGGGTGTCCCCCATTGTAGTGGTGCCCAAGAAGAATGGGAAATTGCGAGTCTGCATTAACCTTAAAAAAGTTAATGCCGCTACGATCAGAGATAGTTATCCACTTCCAATCACCGAACATCTTTTGGAGCGTGTTGCAGGCAAGGAAGTTTACAGCTTCCTTGATGGATTTTCAGGTTACAACCAAGTAGCCATTGCCCCCGAAGACCAACACAAAACGGCCTTTGCCACAGAATGGGGAATCTTTGCATTTCGTGTGATGCCATTTGGGCTCACCAATGCACCTGCAACATTCCAAAGACTCATGTGTCATGTCTTCAAAGAGTTCTTGCGGAAGAGCTTAGAAGTATATGTGGATGATTTATGCGCTCATTCCCAAGAAAGAAGTTACCACATCCCTGAGCTTAGACAAATCTTCAACAAGTGTAGAGATTATCGAGTGTGTCTGAATCCAGAGAAGTGTGTGTTCATGGTACGACAAGGTAAGATCTTAGGTCACATTGTTTCTAAGAATGGAATTTCAACAGATGAAGACAAAGTAAGAGCAATAGCAGAGTTGCCCAGACCAAGGAATGTTAAAGAGGTACAAGCCTTTATGGGCCATTGTGGATATTACCGTAGGTTTATCCACATGTATGCCATCATAGCTAAACCTCTTTATGGGTTGCTAACAAATTTTGAGTGGAGCGAGGAATGCGAGACTTCCTTCAACGAGCTGAAGAGACGTTTGTGCACAGCACCAATATTGACGACTCCGGATTGGAGCAAACCCTTTCACGTCCATGTAGACGCCTCCAATCATGCAATAGGATGTGTGCTAGCACAACCCACAGGTGAAGGAAACCTAGATTTGCCGATAGCATATGCTAGTAGGCAATTAAATGCAGCTGAACGAAATTACACCACAACGGAGAGAGAAGGCTTAGGCATGATATATGCTGTGAAGAAGTTTAGACACTATCTATTGGCCAATAAGTTCAAGTTTTTCACTGATCATCAAGCGTTACTATATTTGGTCAATAAACCTTGCAATACAGGTCGCTTAGTAAGATGGTTTCTCTTACTAATGGAATACGACTTTGAAGTTGTTGTCAGGAAAGGTAGAACCCATCTTAGGGCAGACCATCTTTCTCGCATCACTTCAGGAGAGCCACCGCAAGGAGTGTTTGACGAATTGCCCGATGCTTATCTGTTCAATTTAGAAGTTGTTCCTAAATGGGCAAATAAGCTGGTACCAGTCCTAACCTTCGGGCCTGCAAATAAGAATGTGAAAACAAGCAAAGAGGAAATTGTAAAATCACTAAAGTATCAAATATTGGCCGGAAGTATGTACAAGCAAGATGCCGAGGGCGTATTAGCATGTTGTGTCGAGGACGATGAACATACTAGTTGGTTGCAACAAGCCCATGAGGGATTGCTAGGGAATCACTACTCTAAACAACGAACATTGCAGAATCTAAAACGTTTAGGAGTGTATTGGCCTAGCATGGACAAAGAAATACAAGAGTGGATCCACAATTGTCCAGTGTGCCAGAAGAGACCCCCAGTGGAACATGCCACTCTTTATCACGTGTCATTAATCCCAGATTGGAGTGCTCCATTGGTCGAGTTCATGAGATCGGGAACATTGCCCAATCAGGCGAGTCTGGCAAGAAAACGGAGCATGGAGCAAGAGGCTCAAGACTATGCCTTAGTAGGGGACAACCTATATCGAAGAGGCAAGGATGGTTACCTAAGACTGTGCGTACATGAATCAGACTACTTGAAAGTCTTAGAAACGGCACACAGCGGTGTTGCAGGTGGACACTTTGGGCCTGACAGAGTAATTAAGACCATTCTATTCTCAGGACTGTGGTGGCCCACTCTTCATATGGATGCACATACTTATGTGAAGAGTTGCGACACATGCCAACGTGCCCAATATCCGATAAGAAAAGATGAAATGCCCTTAAGGCCAATGATGGGAGGACGTGCATTTTCAAAGTGGGGTATAGACTTTGTAGGTCCCATCAACCCCCCAGCTAGGAACTCCCATGCAGAATACATTATTGTAGCCACAGATTACCTTACAAAGTGGGTGGAAGTAAAAGCCACGACAAAGAATGATGCTCAAACGACGGCTAAGTTCTTATTTGAAAATGTGTTCACTAGATATGGGTTACCAATAGAGTTGGTTAGTGATAGAGGTACGCATTTCTTGAATGAGGTCATTGAAAATCTTCTTCAAGAATTCATGGTGATACATAAGAAGTCTGCCCCCTATCACCCCCAAGCCAACGGACAAGCCGAGAGCACGAATAAGATCCTATGTAACGTATTAACGAAACTTGTAAATAATAAACGCTCTGATTGGGATAAAAAACAACTTCATCATGCTGTTTGGGCATACCGAGTTGCCTACAAAACAGTACTCAATGCTACCCCATTTCAGATGGTCTTCGGACAAAATGCGGTGCTACCATTAGATTTCCTAATTCCAGCTTTAAGAGTAGCACAAGAGCATGAGTGGAATGGACATGAGTTGTCCTCTAGGATCTTGGATCTAGAGCGTTTAGGTGAGACGAGGCTACGAGCAGCAGCAGGTATCTATGCTGCAAAGAAACGGCAAAAGGCATACTTTGATGCCCATGTGAAGGATAAGGGCTTGAAGGCAGGAGATCTAGTGTTAGTCTACACATTGAAACAACACGCAAGGAAGCTGGAAAAGAGAGGCTACAGACCGATGATCATTAATAGGATCTCCACGAGTGGAGCAGTACAACTAGCCACTTTAGAGGGGGATGTCCTCCCAAACTATATTAGCGGATGCAGAGTCAAGCTGTATCAGGAACCCCTCACGGAGGAGATGCTAAGCCGACTCAATATTGCTAAGCAACGTAAAGAGGAGGAAAAACGAATTCGAGAAGAAGCACAGGCAGAGGCCTTAGAGCGTATCAGACGAATGAAGTTGAGGAGACAAGGAAGGGACCAGCCTATGACTGACACTCAAGAGTCTCCAGGCTATCACATGGCCATGTGTGAGGCTTCAAGTGAACGCACCCATAAGATAGTAGACCGACGACCTTTTGTGACCCTAGAAATAGGGCAAAAAGACAGCACAACAAGCGTGAGGGCTTTAATTGATTCAGGAGCAGCCACAAGTGCAGTTCGGCTTTCTTATTGCCAGCAGCTGCAATTGGAGGTAAAACCCATAGAGGCCTATCTGATAGGATTAGGAGGTGTTGAAACCCCCTGCATGGGAGAGGTGGATCTTCCCCTCTACATACAAGAGGTCCTCATGCTAGTAAAAGTGCTAGTGTGTGAAGACGGGGATCTGACCGAACCACTTATCTTGGGCCAAGACTGGATCTATGATCACGCAGTCAACCTGAACCTAAGAAGTGGACTTGTTCAGGCTTGGGTAGGCCAAAGTCGTCTCACGATTGAATTAGAAAATCAAGCACTCAAACCAATAGAACAGGCACCAACTCCTGGTCCCTCCAGGAATCCACACGAAGATAACCACGTTGTGCTTGTCCAAACTTCTGTGGTGCAGAGGAATGTCAATCTTACTGAAGGTTCAGGAGCCAAGAAGGAGTTCCTAATTGATCCAAAGAAGATTCTAAACGAACGGACCGAACATCACTTTACACGAAGGAGGCCGCTGATCAAGAGGCAGGAGCGCCAACCCGCGCAATATGGAGCATCTCGTGGCGTGAAGCAGATCTGGATACGCAAGGATGGAAAACCCACAGCTCCAATAGCAGATTCTCAAAGAGACAAGAAACGAGCCTCACCATCAAGGAACAAAGTGAAGAAGCCCCCTAGGATAACCCCTAGGCATACCATTTCTATTTGGGTTCCTAAGCGGTCAATGAAGGCCACCCCTAATGCCAGACAGATATGGGTGCCCAAGACTTGCTTACAAGCCCAAAGTACTTCACCTTCAGGCACTAGGATGAAGCAGCTTTCACAAGCACTCTTGGCCAACAACTCAGAAAGTGACAAGATACCTACACCTCTCACTGTCCCCACTCCCAACAACCCCAGGAATGTCTGGAAATGGGTACCCAAAAGGTCCCAAATACATCACACTCTCATACCGAAATCTTCACCTGTCCTTAGCTCTAAGAGCTACGACTCCTCTATCAAAGTGTGGAGAATTAAACTGTGTACTAAACCCCCTGACCCTATTCTGTAAATCCGTCCACACTAACACAAAGCATTCCGAGCCCATTGCATCACCAAAGTATGCACCTAGGACGACAATGACCTCTAATCACCACTCACACATATCATAAACACCTCACCACTAACCATTGACCTCCGGAATTGTCATGTTAGTATTGTGAAGGGAACACCATTACATCTTGTTTCCTATGCAACACTAATGTGCCTTTCGTCTTCCAGCAGATAAGCAACCTACTCTCATGGCAACAGCGGCAGGCACAAGCTCTCAGGCAGGATCTGGTGCTCCTATCAATTGGGATGCCATGCCAGTGGAAGCTCCACCAACAACTAGGCCTGAAGAATTCTTGAATGTGCGAAGGATTCCTATTCCAGATCCACCCAGTGGACTAACCGAAAGAGTAAAAGGGCACTCCCATTGGTTCAATGAAATGCCAGGGGATTTGGGAGACGCAGATCACATATGGGAGTCCAAGATGGAGTGTGGAGGGGTTTGGTGGACCTTCCAATTTTTTTCAAGAGAATTTGAGACCTTACAAAATGCAGCTCCACTTCAAGATATCTGGCAAAAGGCAAGACTCCAAACTTACTTCAGTGCAGCTCTACCTAAACCTGACTTCCTCAGGTGTTACTACTTGATTGCTACGTTGAAACCTACCGGGGATAAAGATCATTCAGGCACATTCTGGGTGCCCTCCTTATCCAATTTGGAGGAAATGAGGAAGTTTGAATTAAATGTAACGTTAATCAGGGAAGCCCTTCAAATGTATGGAACTCATGTGCCTTCAGATCGCAACCCTTTGATACCAGAATCAATGAAAAACAATAGAGTCAAGAAGCTCAAAGAAATGTGCGCCCTCACCCCCAACATCGCCATACCTCTGCGGATGTGCCTCCAGCACTTCGCATTTCCCGCCCAGGACCGTTTCACTCAGCCTCACAAGAAGATATGGTACGGGTTGTATTTAGCAGAGACCGGAAGCTTGCCCATCAAGATGCCGGTATGGATCTTAGATCAGGTGTATGAGGCAGGCAAGCGGGGGGCGAGGAAGCCCACTTTACATGGTTGTTGTGCACTGACAAGGATCATCTACAAATGTCTGGCATATGATGTGCCAGTTGCTCGAGCCCTAAAGTATGCACACCTGGAGCTGTTCAAAGGGTGAAAGTCAGGGAGTCAGCCTGCAAAAAGAATGCGGGGATCCCTTTCACAGGTCCTGATCCCTCCAGAAGCCACTGCCGAAGTCTCCACTAGAGAGGAAGCCCAGGTGGCACCTATCACAATCCATCTCCAAGAGTCTCAACCAAGAGAGGTACAGCCCACTCCTTCTGCCCCTCCACTACCTACCGATGCAGAATTTGCAGCGATGGCCACCTTCACAGAGGACCCAAACTTTGATTTTGAAAGATTTCTGCAGACGGTCCCCCTATCCGACAGTGAAGATTCCCTTGACAATGTGGGTCCGGGCACATCTGCCCAAAGAGAACAGCCACGGGGCGAGACGAGCAGAGTACAAGGGGAAGGAGTGGCACAACATCCTCATGACCAAAACACACAAGTGCAGGAAGGCGCACACAGAAATGACCCGCAAGACAGTGAAGAGGAGGCCCCTGCCTACACAGCACAACTCAGACGGCTGTACAAGACAATCAAGCAGGTACAGAGAAGACATAAGATGACAGAAGCGGCGAATAGAGCTCTAGTGAACCAGATGCTTCAAGCCGAGAATGTGGACTCCAACTTTGTGGAATCACTGAATTTATTGGCAGAGACATGTGGGATTGGGGAGGCATTGAGGACAATGGTATATCAGGAAAACCCTGTCTACGACCAACGAAGGATTGATACACGGCCACGACGTGGGAAAATGATTCAAATGGAAGCCTCTACCGCCTTGCCTACTATAATTTCAGAGGACGTTCACATGACGAGCCCTAGTCCCACTGACGAACAAGAGGTAATTACACATGTACCATCCCCACCGCCACCTTCCATCCACCCTTCAGAACCCTTCTCCACAATCCCTTCGGAACAACCGACATCCACCCATCATGAAACCATTGTACACACCTCCGTTTTTACATCCTTCCCTTTACCCACATCCAGCACTTCAACCCAAATTTTTGAGCCTCACACCGGTCATCCGGCCACCGATCAAACCATAATAGGTCACCCTTCCTATCTCCCCGCCCTTGGAGAACCACTAGCCAATAGCCAGACCTCATCCCATCCTTTTCCATTCACCCGCACCCAAACCCTATCCACCACACCCCTAGCAACTGCCTCACACTCAACCCAAATCACACAACCCTCATTTTGGACAAACCTTGTAAATATACTCCAACAGGTAGATAATTATAATAAAAAGTCCCTTTCCCAACACCACTCCCCCACAGTCACTGCCACCACTATCACACCACCCACCATTCCTGTATTCACAGTGCACGAATCACACACTCTCACGTCCGATCCCATGGACATCTCACCATCCACAAGATCACCCACCACCACTGCTATCCCAACATCACCCCGTATCATTTCACTCACGTCGCCATTTCCAAGCACTGTAGGCACAACATCCACTTTTCCCTTTCCCATCCCCCGACCCCTTGTATCTTCCACCTTTACCCCTGCACCCACTTCATTTAGTCATGCACTCAACACCATGCTCGAAGCTGCCGCCCAACTTAAACAGGAATACAGGTTACTAGAAGAAAACAATAAAGAACTCTGTACTTTGTCAGCCCATCTCCAGGCACGAATCACGGCCCTGGAGTTATCTAATACAGAACTACAGCAGGAGGTGACTACCCTTCAACAACATCAGGTGGAGCTCGAATCCACACATGCAGAGAAGAGTAGGGTAACTGAAGAACAACTTAGAGATCAATTAGCCCGTAACGCGAGACTACAACGAAACATGGCTCTACTCCGACGCCATTTAGCGGCTGCTCAAGAAGAAAATAAAAGACTACAACAACAAAATCAAGACAACCTCGAAGCAGCTATGGAAAATACTCCAGGGGCACCCATTGACCCGGCTAAGTTCCAAGCCATCCCCTCGGAGAATATACAACAAATATTAGAGACCTATGCCACTCTCCTGGAGGCTCATGATCAGCTTGCTGACCAAGTCAAAGACCTACAGAAAGCCCAAGTGCCTGCACCACACCAACAAGAACACAAGGAGATGGCCAACGCTGCAACCTCACCAGAGCCGAAATTATCAGTAGCCAGTGAAGTACTAGAGCTACGTCAGCAAGTGGCCGAGTTAAAAATCAAGTTGTTACAATATGAACGACCTCCTTCCCCACCTGAGCAACCCATGGAAGAAGAAGCAGTTATTATTCCAGTGGAGGAAGCGTATGAAGAGAACTATGAGCCTCAACCTTTTCCAGGAGGCACAACCACTGAAGAGGGACAGGACACTTATGAGGAACCCCCATCGGCATGGATGAAACAGGTAGAAGAAATGGGGCAGACTCATGAAGAACGTATCACCTACCAGATGTTGGCCATGAAGACCATTGAAGAAACCATACTTCAATCAGAATACTTCAGACAGCTGGCTCCTAGAAGACTAATCACCAGCTCAGAATTACAATATAAGCCATACTTTGTACTGTTGGCAGACTACAACGCTGAGATCAAACGTAAGACCAACAAGTACCCAACGTTCGCAACGCAATTTGAACCGGAGGACATCCCAGAGGAGGCGCGCAAAGGGAGAATACATCAACCCATCTGGAGGCAAAAGCTATTGGAGACCTATCCCGAAATGCTACGAACATGGGACCACGCACCCATGCATTTAAAGTATAACAATTGCTATGGACCAGTACAACGGAGAAGGACATGGAAGTCATTTGCAATCAAAGTCAAGAACAACGCCAATTGCAAAGAATGGCTCAATTACCCTGCCATTGCACCCCCAAGCGGCACGCCTACGGTAGCCTACATGATGGCTACCATCAGACATTGGCTTCCACGCCTCCACCCTATGCAAGATGTGGCTGCCCAGATGATGCTCAAGATCTTCGATATGATGCAGGTTGTGCTCAAAACTTTCCGAAATGTCTGTCATATTCAACCTCCGATTCCCGGGTTTGTGAATGGTAATTATGACCTGCTATATGATATGAGCACCACCCCAAGCATACGAGTTGCTTATGCATGGCACGCACGCATCAGATATCTCCCTGCCTGCTACAAGCAAACTTTCGATGAAATGTTCACCACGGGGTTCTGGGAAGCACACTCAGAGGTATTCGCGCCAAGGCCCACCCATTTGCTACACCTCTTTGCCTGCGAACAAACGATGCACTCAGAACTCTACACAACGCCACAGCCGGACATACCGGGCCCAGTCAATTGGGATACCCTGCAGAGAGACCTGATCCGAGGGCTGCGAATCAAAGAACATGAGGTGGGAGCTGACATTCTCCAGAACTATATTGATCAACCCGCAGATCAAAGGTCTGTCAGAGGCGACAGACCCTAGGGGGGGGAGAGTGTTGACAGTATACGGGAAGAAGCAAGTACGGACACACATGCAGATCTAGCACTGAGGCAACCCTTCATTTTTTTAAAAAACCCTCACATCATTTTAAAGTGATTCTTATCACTACAAACCCTTGTAAATATCATTTCACATTTTTGTAGCTCCATTTTGTACAAGCCGAGGAGTCCTCAAGCTTGGGGAGCCTTAGAAGTAGTTGCCTGTCAATTTTCATAATTTTTAGATCTCGTTTGGGCCCTCAAATAAGCCCTGGAACCTAATTTTTAACTAGGCCGGACACTAGGTCTGGACAGGGCCAAAGCTAGTCAAAAACTATAAATAGAGCTAGAGAGCTCATTTTTGGGGTTAGCTTCTTGTAGTTTGAGCTTGTATGAGAACTTTCTTGCAATAGAAGTGATTCCATTGTCTTACTCTCTTTGTTCTTACTGTGTGTGCGCGTGTGTGTGTATGTGTGTGCATGCTTGTGTGCTTCTCACTCACGCACTTGTGCTTCCACTTGCTCGTGGTCTTCATACCATCCTCATGTCTTCCCGGATTGACATTAAAGGAGGTGCTACTCATCACTGAGCTACAGTGTCATAATATGAAGGTGACACGGGTAATGCCTGGGAGTCATCCTGAGCTGAGTTGGTCACATAAATGGCCCGAGTGGTTCATCAATGCCACCGGGGGGCTCACCCGAATCGAGTCGAGAAAGGAAATCTGCGAGAGCATGTGTTGATCCCGGGCGATGCACAACCTTATAATCAAATTCTTGAAGCAGTAACATCCATCGAGCTAATCTACCACCTAAATGTTGTTTTTGTACAAGATAAACCAAAGCCGCATGATCCACATGAAAGGTAAATTTGCATCCTAGCAGATAGTGCCAGAATTTTTTCACCGAATAGACTAGACCAAGGCATTCACGTTCAGTAATGGAATAATTACGATCAACAGTTGTAGTCTTCGATTGGCATAATAAATAGGATGAAACCACTTGTCATGTTGCTTCATTAACACACTGCCGATTGCAATATTAGAAGCATCCATGAAGACATGGAAAGGAAGTTGCCAATTAGGAGCTTGTAAAATAGGAGCCTGTGTAAGAAGAGTTTTCAGTCGATCAAAAGCCAGTTGACATTCCTACATCCACACAAACTGGCGAGGGTTATTGGTAATCAATCGATTAAGTGATATAGCCACATGAGCAAGCCACCGGAGATGTCGAGCATGCCACCGTATTTGACCAAGGAATTGCATAACTTCCTTTGGTGTCGTAGGAGGGGGTGCATTCAACACCGCACAAACTTTATCAGGGTCCACTTGAATTCCCTATTGTGAAATAACATGACCGAGTAGCTTGCCACAAGAAACTGAAAAGATGGATTTATTGGGATTTAAACAAAGATGGAACTCTCGACACTTGGAAAAGCAGCATCTTAGGTGGTAGAGGTGAGCCAATGTATCACCAAATAATGAAAAATCGTCCAGATACACCCGCATAAATGTAGTTAAGTAGGGAGAAAAGATTTCTGCATGCATCGCTGAAAGGTGCTTGGAGCATTGTAGAGACCGAACCACATCACAATGAAAGCATATAATCCCCAATTCGTAATAACTGCGATCTTGGGAATATCCATTTTAGCCATTCATACCTGATTATAGCGACTATAACCATCCAAAAAAGAGTACATTTCTCGTCCTGCAACATCATCTAGCATAGTATCCAAGAAAGGTAGTGGAAAGGGATGGGGTATCGTCACCACATTCAGTTTCCGGTAGTCCACACAAATGCATAATTGCTTGTTTTTCTTTGGGACGATGACAATAGGAGAGATCCATTTGGCGTGCTCAATGGGAACAATGAAACCTATTTTCAACAGTCGATCCAGTTCAGCTTTCACTTGTGCAACATAATTGGGATTCATCCGATAAATCTATTGTTTAATTGGCCGAGCATCCGGTTTCAGCATCACACCGTGTTGGTAGATACGAGGATCCAATCCCTTCATATCGCGATAGTCCCAAGCGAATACATCAGTAAATTCCTTCAGCAATTATAGTAAATCATCTTGAAAAGCCTCAAGTAATCTGGCCTTAATCTTGATCGGGCACGGCTAACCTCATCACCAAAATTGCAAGTGATTAGTTGATCTTTCGGTGCATAAAACTATCAGGGCATGGAAATATCTTTAGGTGGGGGGAGTAACTATTGAAGATCAATAGCATCCAAAACCTGATCTGCAATTGGTTCCACTTCTTCGATGAGAGGAAATATCGTATAGGCGGCCGGAGTCCAATTATCCATTATGGCTTGCAAATGAACTGTACCCAATGCTAACAAATCTTGGTTAACATTTAGAAAAGCTTCTTCTTCATCATCCAAAAGGCCATCCAACATATGCATAGGTTCTACCATGTAAGGTCGTGCATGTAAGTCGCAGGGCCTCATATCATCCAAGTGTACAACATATTTCTAGTGATTGCTTTTAAAAATAAGTTCGTGTGCAGACCAATCCTGTCTGTTTCCAGGGCCTCCCGAATAATAAGTTGTAATCTAGGCTTGATTCGAGAAATTTCAAGACAACAAAAGTCATTTTAAACATTGCTTCCTGTAGGATAATGGGTATATCATGCACCAAACCCACTAGATTTACCCTAGATTGATCAGCCATTCTTACAAAAAACTAGATGGATTCAATCTGAGTCCATCCTAACTTCTAATAGAGTGCAGCTCTAGTAATATTAACCCCTGAGCCTCCATCAATTAATACTTGTGTAATTTTGTGGTTTTTATACCATACCGTAATTAAAGGAACAACATGATCCATTGTAGAATCAATTTCCAGGCTAATGGTTGCTGTAGCAGGTATGCATGAAGATCTTGGACTAATTCGTTGCTGAAATTATTGTCGAATACTCGGGACCAATGATAAAAGTTGCCCGAATGGGATCGTAATTGATGCTTTTGATAAAATATTGCACATAGAATCAAAATTCGATGTACCTGATATCAAGTCTGGTGTGTCCTCTCACGGTAATTGGACCGGATCCCTCTCTTTTGATGGGATATTATGTACTGTCTGCTGGACCACATGTACTGTCTTACAATATCTATGGATATGTCCAATTTCTCCACAAAAATGGCATCTTGGTGGTGGGAGAGATGCACTTTCACCGGACTGTCCCAAATTCCAACGAGACTGTCCAAAATTGTTTGATCATGGTCCACTATAATTTTTGTAAGTTTGATAAGATGTATTTCTCAAATGCGGTGGTACGTAGTGGGTGGATGCTTGTCCTTGCTCCTGTATTATGGCATTTACGATCGGTCTGGTCTGTATTTTGGCATTATATGGACAAGTTTCGATAGAATGACTCGCCATATTACAAATAGCACAGTACATTTGATTTAGTGCACAAGCTAAAGTAGTATGCCCCCGGTTCTTACATGTGGTGCAATATACTTGTTTCAATGGATCATTGTTCGTACTCTTGGAGGCTTTTAACCAATCCAGATCTTCGGTAAAACCACCAACCTTATGTTCCAACTATAATGCCATAGGAATGATTGCATCCAAGGTCATACCACCCACACATTGAATAATCATAACTTGCTTGAGTTGGGGGTTTAGTCCATTAATAAACCATTGGGTAATCACATCATCCGGTAGATTAGCATGCACTGGAGGCAGCTTCCATAGATGAGTGCGGAATAATGGTGCATACTCTTGCACACTCTGATGCGATTTCTAGCTATTGTTTTGTAAATAATCAAAGATTTTAGCCGCATTTTTCTTTAAAAAAAAATGTTGTAAAAAGGCATTCTTAACATCGTTGTATTGACCGAAATGATTAATATCATATTCGATTAACCAACGAGCAGCTTCATTAACAAGAGTAGATTGAAACACTATAGCCCTATATGCCTGATCCGCTGGATAGTTGAGTACAACATATTTAATTTTGAAAGTACAAACATGAGCATCAGGATCATCACCTGGAAATCCATAAAATTTAGTATATGTGACTCTAGCAGGCATCGGTCATGGAGGTATTACCTGTTGCTGCTGTTGCTATTGTTGTTGTTGTTGTTGTTGTTGATGTTGTTGCTGCATACTACTCATGTCGTCTAAATCAACAGGAAGTATCACTTTGGAATTACTTGAACAGGTTGATTCTGACTGCTGCTGGGTCATGTAGTCACTTTGCAAAATCTCCGGTCATATGGTAACACTGAGTCGATCACACACATCTGAATTCAACTGCCATTCATCGTATTTCGTGTCTGAGATGAACTTTTCACCAGAACATTCACCCACAAATGTACTAGTACCACCAGAATCCGAACAAAACATTGGATTATCACCGGAATTCACCAAGCTATCACCGGAATCAATGCCTACTCCACTAGCCGCACTTTCAACGTATGGAACTGGTTGAAATTTTGGTATACTTTGTAATCTTGGAACAAGAAAATACTGTGGTGCCACTCCACTAGTCTGAGTATCACGCTTTCCTTCAGATGATTGTCCTTCACCACTGGCAACGGAGGGTGTTCCCAACCTGCTAGTAACTTTCCACGGATGCTGATCACTTACTTCGGATAAGATTCACTGAAATGCATTACAGGCATATATCATAAAATTATTTCTTTCATCCAAACTTAATCTGCCCTTAGACTGGCTATTCTATGCCCCATGGCCGACGCCAATGTTAACGGGCTACAGGAATAAATCCACTAATGGGTTCTTGGGATGGTCAAGGGTCTGTATGCTAGAGGCCCTATATTTATTTTCCCAAATAAAACATTCACTGTAGAGCATTATTCATCACTTTACTTTGTCTATCCACCAGCAAACTTGTAAATGGTGACTTCATCACCAGAATTTTCAACATTAAGCAAAATAGTTCACAACGACACAACATATCATTCAATTACACATAATAACACAGACTTCTTCACAGACAATTGACGCACAACCACAATTAAAATTATATCTTCACCAACACAGTATTACGCAGACAAGATCACCAGAATAACTTAATTCTCAAAACAGTAAATGATCAATACACCAGGATAAGTAAAAGCTTGCGTTGGAAACGATCCACAGGCATACCGCCAAATCCACAATCCAGTGTCTACCTTCTTCTATGCTTCTGTTTTTGCACACCCTTTCATTATCAAAGAGTTACAAATGTTACGCTACATCCTTTCGATGTGCATCTTTTACCAATTACATTTTCCAGCAATTACAATTACATTCTGGTGGCCTAACACTCATGTATATCTTGGTTGAGCAAGAATCAGCCCACTATGGCCACCTCTAGTTACGAGGCTGAGTATAGGGCAGCTTTCACTGTGACTATTGAGTGTGTGTGGCTCAGATGCCTTGGGTGTTGGTTAGTCTTCTGCCACCACCATCTTCACTAACAATCAGAGTGCATTGGCAGTTGCGAGGAACCCTGTGTTCCATGCTTGTACTAAACACATTGAGGTACATTATCATTATGTCAAGGAGAGGTTCTCTGCTGGGGAGATCAGCTTGGCACATGTGCCCACACAGGAGAACATTACAAACCTTTTTACGAAGGCTCTGCCTAGGGAGAAGTTTGAAGCTTTTTGCAAAGCTTTGGGCTTACTTCCTTTGTGGATTGATTCCACATAGCTTGGCACTTCCTTATACATGAGTGCCAGCTCCTTGCTCACTGCATCACTCCCAGGGGGGATTCGTTGATATATTTAGGCAGTGATGTGTAGGTAGTGATGTTTGTGAACACCCTAGGACCACTAGGGCACTTTTTTTCCCTCTTTAGGAGGTGTTTTTCCCCCAGCTTGTATATATGCCTATTGCCCTAACGGACTACTTATCTTTGTACATTCTAGTGGTAATACATTCACTATTGTGTGTTGTGCTCCAAGCTTCTTCTTCTTCCTTGTGGTATTCACGTGCTTCCGCAGACGTCTAACTCCAACAATGGGAAGTGACAAATTCTGTAGCTCATATTATGAATTCCATGAATTTGTTCTTATATAACTTTATGCCTTCAGTGACTATGCATTTTGTTGATGATATTTTGATAAAGGGTTGTGAGGAAAGAGTGAAAGATAACACTTTATATGCTTTTGATTGTAGGAAATTTGTTAGCAGCCATATCTTTGATTGTGAGAAAATTTTTGAGAGATTCCAAGAGGTAGGGCTAACATTTTCTCTAGAGAAATTTGTTTTTGGAGTTGACGAGGTTCTCATTTTAGGACATCTATGTGGACATTATGGCTGAGAGCCATATCCCTAGAAAGTTGAGGCCATTAGCATAATTTCTAAGTTGTGTCGTAATGTTAGTGAAGTAAGGAAATTCTTGGGAGCCCGTGTCTTCTATGTTATCTAGATTCCTCAATTTGCTCATGTTGCAAACCCTTTATATGATCTGCTAAGAAAGAAAATGGAGCTAATATTGTAGTAGAGATTGATTGTCTTCCTCTGATTGGTATGACAGCTAATTGTTCTTCTCCAGAGATTGTGATGCTTAGGTGGATTTCATACATAAAATTTATTAATCGAACTTTTGTCCACATAGCTAGAAAATTGAATACAGTTGTTGATATGCTTTCAAGAGCAAAGTTCGATGACACTTTTGATGATGATGAGATATAAAGAGATATAATTATGATGGGATATGATCCACTATTCTATGTTTATGAGCGATTCCATTGGAGAGAAGATTTCCTCAAAATCAACACCATGTTGTTGCTTAAAACCCTTTGCAACAAGTCGTGATTTATATTTTGGAGAAGCACTATCTGATGTGAATTTTAGCTTATATACCCATTTACATGGTAAAGCTTTCCTGCCCTTTGGCAAAGGTACTAAGTCCCAAGTACCATTCTTGTGAATAGAATCCAACTCACTCTTCATGGCACGCTCCCACTTGACATGATCCTCTGTCTGCATAGCCTCTTTGTAGCAAGAGGGCTCACCGGCATCTGTTAGCATAACAAAATCTAAACCTGGAACATATCTATCAGGTGGATGTGAGACACGTGCATAACATCTCAATGATTGCTGAACAGGAACATGTGCAGACTGATCTGAATGGACATTCTCTTGAACATCCCTTTGTGCAGCATTGTTATGCATGCTAACCGAAGGACTAGTATCCTCAAACACCACTCTTCTCACTTCAACCTCCTTAATGGGTTGTTTATGCATTTTAGACTCATTAAAAATGACGTCACTACTTCTGATCACTGACCGTGTTTCAGGATCCCATAAGCGATATCCAAATTGTCCATCTCGAACATATCCAAGAAAAATGCGTTTCTTTGACTTATGGTCTAACTTTTGTCTAAGATTCTTGGGTATATGAACATATGCTTCACACCCAAAAACTCGAAGATGATCATAATATGGTGGGTTCCCTATCCATAACTCTTGTGCCACAATATTGTGTGTTGTGCTCCAAGCTTCTTCTTCTTGTGTTGTTCATGTGTTTCCGCAGATATCTAACTCCAACAATTGGTATCAGAGCAGGTGGCATGCTTCCTCTAGGGCGTCGTTGACACCTCTCTGGTTGTAGTCTTAGAATTGCACAAATTTTGGTGAGCGTACTTAGGGTGTTTCAGAGATCAAAATTGCTTCGCTGTGTGGTGTCGAAATCACGATCTGAGCTCGTTTTGGCTTGCAAATGCACTATCACAGTGCTTCTGTAGTCTATTTCATCTTTTTGTGCCAAAGGTATATATGAGTTTTGGTTCGCCAATATAAGCATGTCGAAGTGTGCTGCATGTTTATCAGAATTTCTCTATGCAGTTCTGTTCAACTTTTTGAGATACAATCAATTTTCTATATCAAGCTATTTTAGTCACCGACCATGGCTGAAAGCAGTGATGTATTCCGTACGTTGGTTGTTGAGGATAAGTTGGATGGTACCAACTACCTCTTATGGGCTTATATGATGCAACATGTATTGGTTGCAAAGGGACTACAAAACATTGCGCAGGGTGTTGAAAGACGTCTTCTTACACCTGCAAATAAAGGTACTGCAAATACTAGTGCTGGAGCTGATGGAGATGGTGTCGAAGAGGGTGATATTTTGTAGATTCTTGTCCATTCTACAATTTTTGCTGCACCTACTACAGAACAAATTCATTGGGATGGCAGAGATGCCCATGCACATGCACATGCATTGATAGCTTTATCTATTAAATTTGCCATTATTCCTCACATTCGCTCTTGCAGAATAGCTAAGGATGCTTGAGATACACTTACCACATTGTATGAGGCTAGGAATAAGGCTCGTGTTGCTTACCTCCGAAAACAATTGGAGAATGAGCACATGAATGAAGATGATTCTATGGACATTTTTTTGAGAAAGATCAAGGATGTGAAGGAACAATTGAATTCTACAGATGAAGTCCTTCCTGATAGCTCACTTATGCAGACCATTGTGAATGGTCTTCCTAATTCATATCAGAGTTATGCTTCTACTCTTTGTTTGATGATGAATTGCCATCCAAATGCCTTGTCGTTTTTGAAGTTAGTCTCTGGTTTGTTGCAAGAAGACTACTCTAGGCAGAACAGGTCCATCATGCGTGTTGCAGATCAAGCTTTCCTGGCTAGTTAGAAGGGAAAAGGTAAATGGAGCTCATCTACTAGCAAGTAGAAATCTGGGAATGCTACACGTTCGAAGAAGGAAGACAAAGATGAGAAGAAATCAGAAAAGAAGAAATTGTTTTGCAAATAATGTAATGCAAATGATCATGTCATTAAGACTTGTCTAAAATTGGCTACTAAAGAGGCAGAGAAGAAAGAGGCCAGAATGGTTGTTGCAGAGGTCTCTACACCAAAAACAGAGTCTGCTAATCTTGTGCAAGAAGAAGAATGGGTGTTTACTACTGTTTGCAATTTTGACCCATCTTCTCATGAGTAGTGCATGTCGTAGTAGACTCAGATGTTTGGTACTTTGATAGTGGGGCAACCAAATGTATTACCTCGCAACATAGTTTCTTCCCTTCACTCGAGCCTGCCCCTACAGGGAATGCTGTTACATGCACCAAACACTCCTCTTATCTTGTTATGGGAGTTGGTAAGATCATTTTGACAACTATTGATGGTAGTTCTTTCACTTTGTCAGATGCTTTGTTTTTGCCAAGGATCAAGAAAAATCTATTATTAGTTTCTGCATTAGCCAAGATTGGCTTGGTTGTGAAATTTGTTGATGACAGGTGTACATTTCATGATCTGTCAAATGGTGACATCATTATTGCTTCTTGCATTTTGTGTCGTGGGCTATATAAGCTCATAGACTATGAAAGATCTGTAAATGATTCAACATGTGCAGTACATGATTCTAAGGCTATGTCAGATGCAAAGCTTTGACATGCATGCTTTGGTCATCTGAATTTTGCTAGTTCGCTATAGCTACAGAAATCTGAAATGGTGTTCTCTTTGCCCAAACTTGAGGCACTCGGAAGACATGTTTGTAAAGGCTGTATTTTGGGCAAAATGCAACGTTCTTCCTTTCCAAAAGATGGTTCAGTTCAGGCTACTCAGAAAATATAGCTTGTACATAGTGTTGTCTGTGGTCCTATGCAGACACCTTCTTCTAGGAACCATCTTTACTTCGTGACTTTCATCGATGATTTTTCCAGGCATGCATGGGTATATCCATTGAAGGAAAAGTCCGAAGTGTTTATGTGCTTCAAATAGTTTTTGGTTTTGGCTGAAAATCTGTCAGTATGTAAAATGGGAACCCTCCATTCTAATTGAGGGGAGGAATATATGTCTTCTAATTTTAATGCATTTTTGGCTGAATGTGGGATAAAACATCAGTGTACAGTGCCGTATACACCTCAACAGAATGGATTTGCTAAATGGATGAACATGTCACTCACGGAGATGGCAAGATGTATGGTCAATAGTCAGGCTTTACCACATAGTTTCTGGCTTGAGGCTATCATGTGTGCAACTTATGTACTTAATAAGTGTCCCACTAAAGTGCTGCAGTCTATCACTCCATACGAGGCTTGGCATGGTCGCAAGCCATGTGTTACTCATCTGCATGTTTTTGGTTGTTTGGCATATGCATTAGTGCCTGAACAACATCGCAGAAAATTGGACGATGAAGCAATAAAATGTATTTTTGTTGGGTACAGTTCTGAAAGTAAAGGCTATCGTCTATATCATCCATAGACTAAACACATTCTGGTTAGCCGTGATGTTGTTTTTGTGGAAGATTCTATTCAACCATTGCTTTCATGTACTAAGGAGACATGTGTTAGCTCCGAAGACATGTATGATACTTTGCTGCCTCTTTTTACACAATCTAGTGCTTGACCTAATGAGGCAACTTATCAGCCTTTGTAGGTTTCATGTGATGATGCAGATCATTCCATTTCTGATGTAGATTTACTTAATGCACTTGTTGATGAGAGAGATGATATTGTGGAGACAAAAACTATGCCAAAATGGCTGGTGCAGAATTTGTGTGATAGCAAATTAGATGCACCTCTGTCATATCGTACTCGATCAGGCTCTTATTGTGCCTCTTTTGCATCAGATTGCTATGCCATGGCTGCCTCTAGTCTCTGTGATGAGACTGAACCCATTTCATTTGATGAAGCACAAAATTCTGAACATTGGATGACTACAATGCAATCTGAATATGATGCTATCATGAAAAATGGTACCTAGTCTTTATGTGACTTGCCTCCTAGCAAAGAAGGCCATTGACACTAAGTGGGTATACAAGTTGAAGCGTAAACCTGATGGAACAATTGACATATTAAAGCCTAGGCTTGTTGCAAAGGTTTATGCATAGGAAAGAGGCATTGATTTTGATGAAACCTTTGCACCTACTTGCCGAATAACTACTGTTCATAGCATTTGTGCACTTGCAGCTCATCATGGTTGGAATGTACATCAGTTGGACATTAAAATAGCATTTTTGAATGGTGACTTGCATGAAGAAGTGTATGTTTTTTAGCCCCGTGGCCTTGTGTAGAAAGGGCATGAAAACCAAGTGTGCAGGTTAAAGAAGGCATTATATGGTTTAAAGCAAGCACCATGTGCTTCGTATGAAAAGATGCATGCCTATCTCATTGCACATGGTTTTGAGAATAGTCCAACTAAAAGCACCTTATATGTTAAGCGTGCTAATGATGTGCTTCTGATCATTGTGGTGTATGTTGATGACATGCTGCTCACTGATCCTCATGACACAAATATTTCTGATTTTAAGGCTGATTTGCATGCCTCATTTGAGATGTTTGATTTGGGGCATTTGCATCATTATTTGGGCATTCAGTTTATGCACGTTGATGGTGGAATGGCTTTGTGTCAAATGAAATATATTGACACATTATTGCAACGTTTTGGCCTTGAAGACTGTAACCCTATTGCCACTCCTATGTAGACAGGTTTACGATTGAGTCTTCATGATGCTGGAGATGCATTTGATGCTGTTCTCTATGACCAGGCTGTTGGATGCTTGATTTACTTATGCATTACTCGGTTATATATTCAGTTTGCTATCTCACATATGAGTAGGTTTATGCATTGCCCAGGTGTCAAGCATTGGCAGGCGGTTAAGCGCATCTTTCGCTACTTGAGTGGTACCCGGCTACTTGGGTTGTTTTATACCAAGGGGGGATCACTATCGCCAGATTTGCATGTTTTTTTCGATAGTGATTGGGCTGGTTGCTATGACACTCATGTCTCCACCAGTGGTTGTTGCTTCATGCTTGGTAGCTCATGTATATCTTTGTTGAGCAAGAAGCAGCCCAATGTGGCCACTTCTAGTTGTGAGGCTGAGTATAGGGCAGCTTTCATAGTGATTGTTGAGTCTGTGTGGCTTAGACGCCTTATGGCTGATTTGGGTGTTGGTCAGTCTTCTGCCATCACCACCTTCACTGACAGTCAGAGCGCATTGGCAGTTGCGAGGAACCCTGTGTTTCATGATCGCACTAAGCACATTGAGGTGCATTATCAATATGTCAGGGAGAGGTTCTCTGCTGGGGAGATCAGCTTGGCACATGTGCCCACGTAGGAGAACATTGTAGACCTTTTTACGAAGGCTCTACCTAGGGAGAAGTTTGAAGCTTTCTGGAAAGCTTTTGGCTTACTTCCTTTTGTGGATTGATTCCACATAGCTTGGCACTTCCTTATAAATGAGTGATAGCTCCTTGTTCACCGCATCACTCTCAGGGGGGATTTGTTGATATATTTAGGTAGTATGTGTGTGAACACTCTAGGACCACCAAGGCACTTTTTTCGCCTCTTTAGGAGTTTTTTTCCCCTAGCTTGTATATACACCTATTGCCCTAACGGGCTACTTATCTTTGTACATTCTAGTGGTAGTACATTTAGTATTGTGTGTTGTGCTCCAAGCTTCTTCTTATTCCTTGTGCTATTCGCGTGCTTCCGCAGATGTCTAACTCCAACAATAGGGAGTGACAAATTCTGTAGCTCATATGATGAATTCCATGAATCTGTTCTTATATGACTTTATGCCGTCAATGACTATGCATTTTATTGATGATATTCTGATAAAAGGTTGCGAGGAATAAGTGAAAGATGACACGTTAGATGCTTTTGATTGTAGGAAATTTGTTAGCAGCCATATCTTTGATTGTGAGAAAATTTTTGAGAGATTCAAAGAGGTAGGGCTAACATTTTCTCTAGAGAATTTTGTTTTTGGAGTTGACGAGGTTCTCATTTTAGGACATCTCTGTGGACACTATGGCTGAAAGCCATATCCCCTGAAAGTTGAGGCCATTAGCATAATTTCTAAGTTGTGTCATAATGTTAGTGAAGTAAAGAGATTCTTGGGAGCCTATGTCTTCTATGTTATCTAGATTCCTCACTTTGCTCATGTTGCAAACCCTTTATATGATCTACTAAGAAAGAAAAAGAAGCTTCTTTGGATTGAGAGACAATCGAGAACCATGTATAAACTAAAGCAAGTGTTAATTGAAGCCTCAATTTTATGTTGATTATTTAGGTATGAAGCCTATTATTTTGATTATTGATACTAGTTCTATTGGTATAGGTTGGGTCATAGGTCAAGATGATGATGAGGGGAAAAGATATGTCCTTTTTTTTGGCACAAAGATATTATATGACACTCAGAGAAAATATCCACAAATTAAGAGAGAATTATGGGGATTGGTGAGTGCATTGAAATCTGATAAAGAATATTTCATTGGAGCTAATATTGTAGTAGAGATTGATTGTCTTCCTCTGATTGGTATGAAAGCTAATTGTTCTTCTCCAGAGTTTGTGATGCTTAGGTGGATTTCATATGTAAAATTTATTAATCCAATTTTTGTCTACATAGCTAGAAAATTGAGTACAGTTGCTGATATGCTTTCAAGAGCAACACAAATAAGTTTAGATCCATCAGGAAAAAGTCTTATAACTTCTTCTTGAAGGATGTATTTATTTGATGACATGCTAAAGGTAAGCTGAAGAATCCACAATGTGTATTGAGTAATAAGAGTCTTTAGAGCAAGGTCATGAGAGAAATGCATGAAACCTTAGGGGCAGGTGAGAAGATTAGGGAAGCCTACTGGTGGCTAGGAATATATGTGAATGTTCGAGACTTTGTGAGCACTTGTGCCATACATGAAGTTCATTCTACAGTTAGGCATAGAGACCCATTACATTCAACTTATCCTTCTTGTATTCATTACAAGTGGTTAGTTAAACTTGTAACCATGTCCAAATGAGTTGATAAAATGAGATATATAGTACTTGCTAGAAAGGACTTGAATAACCATGTGGAAGGTCAAGCTCTTCGCACGAAGGCTACTCATAATGTATGTAGATTTCTTTTAGATGAAGTGATTTCATGATTTGGATACATAGAGAAAGTGGTTGCGGATTGGAAAGAATTAGATGCAAGAGAGGCAAAGGACTTCTTTGATTGACATGGGATTCTTTGTATCTGAACACTGCCTATAACATTGAGGCTAATGGAGAGGTTGAGAGAGGTCACCCTTCTATTGTGAAGGTGATCTCTAAGGCCTACCTTAGAGACATAAAGCAGTGGTCTAGATATCATTCATTTGTATTATGGGAAGATATGATGATGTGCACTCAATCTATATGATTTATGCCTACTGAATTGATGTTCTATTGAAAAACAGTTTTTTGCATCCAAAATTAGATTCTAGCATGGAGGACACTCCCTTGGAATGATGAAATGGCAAGAGAAGAATTATTATCATTCAGAATTAAACAATTGAAACAAGGAAATGAAAAGCTAAAAGAGGTAGTACAAAAGATAAAAAAGTCAAGGTTAAAGAATAAAATTTACTTTGGCGAAATTCATTGACTTAGGCCACGTAAGATAAAGATCAATGACATGTTATTGGTGTACGATATTATGCTTGATACTTAGTATGATGCTAGAAAGAAATTAACTAAGAGATGGTTTTGTGCCATATGTAGTTATATTTGTATTTAATAATGGTACATACAAGCTTTGTGAATTTGATGATACTCTTTTACAGTCTTTAGTTGTACGAAAAATAGTAAAGTCATTCAAGAAAATAAATGAAGAAGATTATGAGATAGATCAGGAATTGCTTGAAGAAGAAGAGGAAGATGATGCTGCTAAAGAAAATCAAATCAAGTGAATGTATTCTATTTGATTTGTTCATTTTTAGTTATTATTTTGTATATTTTTTGATTTTATGCATACTATATATTGCATTTCATGTATATTCTAAGAGATTAAAAGAAGATTTTAGATTGCGATAAGAAATGATTAGGAATACTAGTAGGGATGTGTGCACTTGAAATAGTAGGTTGAGATACCCTATAGCCATTATGAGGACCTAGATAGGACATTCCCACTTGGAACTCTTAGTAGAATGAACGCCTTGTTTTATATAGATAGGTTGTGTGAAGTTCTAAAACACTTATGAAGTGAAATCTTGTCTCCTTCCCCTAATGCCTTTCTGCTTTAAAAACAGTTATGAAGATATTAGTTGTATGTTGTTTTAGGAAGTTTATGCTTTCTTCCACCCCAAAAAAGTAGAAGTAAAGAATAAATAAAGAAGAAGTACATTAAGGGTTGTTGTGAAGTGAAAAGAAAAATAAAGAAAAAGAAAAAGATAAAAAACAGTATTCATGACTTAGATGTGGTCTCAAAACCACTTTTAAGGATTATTATGTAGGCTACATGAGGTGGAGCTATGCAATAGTGGAGCTAGTAGTATTTGCTAGGTGTATGGAGCAAATCATAAGAACATTTATATAAAATGACGATTGACTTTGAAATGACTCGATAGGGAAGATTGCTATTAGAAAGTCTAAATGATTTCTATAGGAATGGTTTGACTTATTTTTTATGATAGTATGTTGACCAAAAGAGTTTTGAATCATAACTTAGGTACCTTAAAGTTGTCTTTATTTTGCTTAGAACTTGTATTTGCATATGAAGATCATGTTTCATTTTCAAAAGAAAAAAATTAAAGTAAAAACTAAAAATTTCTTAGAAAAGAATCTTCATGTGCATCTATTTGACTTTACAGGTTGGCCCATCAGTACGATGTGCAAGTTTAGTGGGGATAGATGTTGGGATGAAACCCATTGATGATTATGTATCAGAAATTTTCAAATTTTGTCTCTTTTGATTTCTTTCTACTTTACTGACTATGAATTGATTAAATGTAACTTATAAAATTATGAGTGTGTAGTTGTAGGGAGAGAATGAAGACCAATGATATACATATGTTTCAATGTCTTTGACTATATGAGAAACTTTTCAATTGTACATTTAAATGAGCCTTTTAACCTAAGAAAACCCTAGAAACCTGTAACAATACCTATATAAAAACCATCGGTTCCTTAACCCTTCAAAACCCTTTGAACCTCAAAGAAAAACCCTAAGTTAACCCTTGTAACCTCAAAATAATGGAAAACTTTAGGAACCTTTAACCTCTTGGAACCCTAATTAATTTGGAACCATAACCCATCAAATTCACCATGTGTATGAAGAAAACCCTTGAAACACTATGTAAGTATGTGTACCCTAGTAGGAAGCCTAACACCCTTGGGTTTAGAAACCCTAGAACCTTTGATATCTAACCTCTAACCCTAAAACCAAAGCCACAAAACCCTAAAAAACTAAACTTAACACAATAGTCCAACTCCAAAGCTCGGGGATCGAAGTTGGAACCTTTAGAACCCAATTTTCTAACCCTAAAATTCTATAAATATAAACCAACCTAGGGATCCAAGTTGGAACCTTTAGAACCCAATTTTCTAACCCTAAGATTCTATAAATATAAACCCTTGTTTTCCCAACCTTAGATATTCTATTAAAACTGTAGCTGGAAACCTTAGGAACACATTTTTTTTGTCAACCTTAAAACCTTGTTTTAATTGAAACTCTTGTACATACATTAATATGTAATTAAATGGAACCTTAGTCCTAAAATAAAAAAAAGAAGTGAAAAAAAGAAATGAAGAATATAATGAAAAAAATAAAAAGGAAAAATAAAAATAGAGTGGAAGATTGAACTATCTAAGGTCTAGAAGATGAGAGAAGAAGTGCCCAAGATTTTTTACGTGCAAAGTAGAGGATACTTCAAAAATAGCATTTGGATGAAAGTTTCTCTAGAAGAAGGTATCTTAAGACCCTCTAAATATAAGGTCTTAATTCATTGAAAACTTCCAATGTTTGCTCACGTAATCTTTGTGCTCATTTTGGTTTTCATTTTTCATGCTTTTCTCTGAGTAAGGGAGAGAGAGAGTCCCCTATCTCTCTATCCTCTCCCCACCACTCCATGAATTCATAACCAACAAATAAAGAGAGTGAGAAGGAGAGTCTTCCATCGCTCTATTCTTCTCTCTCTTGCTCCAATAAAGAAATTGATATCCTACTACTTTGACAAACACAAACTAGAGAGAGAGAGAGGGAAGCTTGCCATGCTACCTAGAGGAATTTCATTCCATGCATAAGTATATATATATATACACACACACAAATAGAGACAGAGAGAGATAGAGAGATAGAGAGAGAGAGAGGGAGGGGGAGGGAGGGAGGGACGGAGAGAGAGAGGGGGGGGGGGAGAGAGAGAGAGAGAGAGAGAGAGAGAGAGAGAGAGAGAGAGAGAGAGAGAGAGAGAGAGAGAGAGAGAGAGAGAGAGAGAGAGAATATACATATGTTTCAATGTCTTTGACTCTATGATGATAAACTTTTCAATTGTACATTTAAGAGAACCCTAGAAACCGATAACAATATGTGTATAAAATCCATTAGTTCATTAACGCTTCAAAACCCTTTGAACCTTAAAGAAAAACCCTAAATTAATCCTTACTTGTAAACGTAAATTAACAAAGAAATTTAGGAGCTTTTAACTCCTTGGAACCCTAATTGATTGGGAGCCATAACCCATGAAATTCACCATGTGTATGAAGAAAAGCCCTGAAACACTATGTAAGTATGTGAACCCTAGTAGGAACCCTAACACCCTTGAGTTTAGAAACCCTAGAACCCCAACCTTAGATATTCTATTTAAACCGTAGCTTGAAACCTGAGGAAATCATTTTCTTCCCAATCGTAAACCTTGTTTTAATTGTAACTCTTGTACATACATTAATATGTAATTAAATGTAACTTTAGTCCTAAAAATAAAAAGAGAAGAAACAGAAGTGCAAAATAAGAAATGAAGAATATAATGAAAAAAATAAAAATAGAATGGAAGATTGAAATATCCTAAGTATATAAAGATGAGACAAGAAGGAACCAAGAGTTTTTATGTGTAGAATAGAAGATACATCAAAAATAGAATTTGGATAAAAATTTCAAGAAGGTACCCTAAGCCCCTATAAATATAAGGTATAAATTCATTGAAAACTTCCAACGTTTTTTCAGGTAATCTTTCTGTTCATTTCCTTTTTCATTTTTCATGCTTTTCTCTGAGTAGGGGAGATAGAGAGAGTCCCCTATATCTCTACCCTCTCAGATCCACTTCATGAATTCATAAGCATCAGATAGAGAGTGAGAAAGAGAGTCCACCATCTTTCTATTCTTCTCTCTCTTGCTCCAATAAAGAAATTGATATCCTACTACTTTGACAAACATAGGGTAGAGAGAGAGAGAGAGAGAGAGAGAGAGGAAGCTTGTCATGCTTCCCGAAGGAATTCAATTGGACGCATCAATCTAGAGAGAGAGAGAGTTAGAGTGATTAGTGATGCATTGAATGGATGAGACTTATGGTAGCTATTGATGGTTCGAATGATTCACAGTCTTTAGCAAAAAATGATCAACATGCTTTGTTCTTTATTTTCATTTGAAGAGGGCATAATGACTCTATGTATGTTTGAAGCAAAGCAATAGCGAGAAGTGAATATGCATGTGGATAATGCAGGAGAGAGAGAGAGAGAGAGAGAGAGAGAGAGAGAGAGAGAGAGAGAGAGAAGCATTGTCATGCTACAGATTCGATGTTGCTATGTTTTTCATTTTTCATTAAAGCTGTATAAAGAGATTCAGAGAGGAGAAAATAAACATTTTTAGAGTTGCGCTACAGAATTAGGATGGCATAGAAAAGAATTATGAGAGAGAGAGAGAGAGGGAGATAACCCCTTAGTGGAATCGACTGAAATGATTTGAAGATGAATTTGGCTTACTAGGGGGAAGGAGAGTAGGGGACGGGGGAGAGAGAGTGAGAGAGTGAGAGAGAGGAGAGAGAGGGGGGAGAGAGAGAGAGGGGGTAAGAGAGAGAGGAGGTTTCAAATCTGTTGTTCTTTTTTACCTTTTTTTATTTTGTTTTTTCATTAGATTATTTTTTAGTAAAGTAAATGGCTAGTAAATAAAAAGAAAGAAATAAAAGAACAAAATGACTAAAAAGGACATAGGATTTTATTAGGAATTAGATAATAAGTAAATAAGTAAGTAAATAAAAAGATTAAATTAAAATAGAATAAGAAATAAGTGTAAATACAAAAGAAAAATTAAAATAAAAGAAAATAGAATTTAAAAATTAGAAAATAAAAGGAAATTAGGAAAATAAGAATATGTAATAAAAAGAAATGAAAATATATAAGGTAAAATATAAAAGAGAAAAATGGAAAACAAAATCAAAGAAAAGAGTTGTTTTATTTCAAAGAGTGCTTTTTCTTCAAGTATGTTAATGTGTTGTTTTCCAATGTTTTTTTAGTGCCCATGGATAGCAACATTGTGCCTTCCAGTGATGACCATGACATGATTGTTGATGTTTCTACTTTGTCTTTTACATGGAGTGTTACAGTAGTTTGTACAACATCATTTATTCATGCATTTCTCCTTCCCGAACTAGTCTCCACCCCGATCTCTCTGACGATTTTCATCCAAGATGTCTTACTCCCACCTCTGTGTGCTTTATAGCTCCCCTTGAAGTGCAAATGGGGCTCATCCATCTATCCTTAGGAAGGTGTCCACCATGCAAACACCGCTCACTAATTGGATGATAGTCGAGGGCCTGATCCAATCCATGCTCATTCCATCATGACCCCCTTCTCTTTGACAAGTGAACCTGATGTGAAAGTGAAGCGGTTGCCTCCAGATAGAGGAACCTCGACCTGCCACCCACACCAGAAGTGAGCAAAGTAGTTTGTACACTTTTAGATTCATTCGTATTTAGGGTTTTTTCAAAATAAATGTAAAGATTATATTTCATTACACAACACATAACCTCAACATCAAGTCAAAAATCCAAGCATATGTTTTTTTAAGTTTTGTCAATACTTGCATTGCTTTCACACACATGAAAAGAAAGATTGATTTCCTACTTGTGTTTGATCACTCATGTCTTGCATTAGTACAAACTACACATCTTGCGCACTTTCACTTGTTATTTAGTTAGAAAATTTTTCACTTTTATAGCTTAGTAGAATCTTTATAAAAGGAACAAAAACTTATAAATTTTAAATGTCATGAAAATAAATAAAAAGTAAAAACCTTTACAAATCATAAAAAGAATAAAATTCAAAAATAATAGAAAACTCTAAAAATAACCAAAAGTACTCTTTAAAAGCAGTTCATTAGAACAAGAAGAAATCAAGTAAAAGAAAATCAAGTTTTAAAATTAAAAGCTAGGGAAAAATAAAGAAATCAAGCTCAAACTCAAGAAAGAAATCAAGATAAATCCAAGAGAAATAAATCAAGTCCAAGAAATAAAGCTAAAGAAATGTATTCATGTTGATTAAGGCTAGATCAATTAGAGAAGAAAAAAATCAAGAAAATAAAGTTGCAGAAGATTAAGCCTAGACTATCACATAATCACTCAAAACCTAGAATAGGTTCTACTTGGGTAGCAAATATTGGATTAGAAGAAAGGTCTTTAAACTCAATTTCATCCCTTTGCTCAAGGTTCAACTAATATTTTCTCTGAACTCTATTCTGAGTTAAGAGAGATTGTTGAGCCTATCACGCTGGATATTGTTCTACACTCTAGGATAATCCAAAAAACAAGAATGAGAAAGGTGTTTAAAGAACTATGGATTAAGAAATAAGGGGCATGAGTAGTCCACACCATCCTAAAATGTTGAAGAATCAATCGCAAATTGGACATAAAATTGAAGGTCAAAATCAAAGAAGAAAAGGACATGCCTAAGTGAAGGGACAATTTCACACATGTACTATATTTGTAAAGTTAGACTTAACTTTAGTTCTAGAATTTTCAAAAGTCACGAGATTGAGAAAATCTATATAAACTATTTTGTATCAATAGACAAAAAGAAAAAAAAAAAGAAAGAGAGAGAGAGATAGAGAGAGAGAGAGAGAGAGAGAGAGAGAGAATGTGAGAATGAGAGGTTGAGATCTAGAGTTCATTTTGTATGACTGAGAAACAGTCGGGCTTCTCTGAGTAAGAAAGCACCTATAATTTTTTTATTTTTTCATGGCTATGAGAAGAACTAATTAAAGTTTTGTGTATGATATTTTCTCCTCCATCTTCATACTTTGCCTACTGTGTAATGATCTCAAAAGTTCAAGTTTCCCAAGCAACTCCATGCCTGACATAGAATTTGTGCTATTAAAGTCCTTGTTTTATTCTTTGAGTTTTTACCTATTGTTGAATCTTCTTAAAAGCATGAGCTTGGTGGAGCAACTCGATGTCTGGCATCAAGTTTTAGCATAATGTCGATGCTTAGCATTGAGTTCCATCATAAAAATGTTTTTCTTTATATCTATGTTCAAGGGGGTATTTCAAGTGCGAAAAAAGTGGCAAAAACACACCTATTTGATGCTTGGCATCGATTCTTGCCGCAAGTCAATGCTAAGTTGAAAATTTTCAAAAATGGACAAGCGTTTTTACTAAAACAGGTAGCATTTCCTATTTTGGTAGTCAGACATGGTCATCATGTGAAGGCCATAACTTGGTGTATAGTGCAAAGGTTTTAGTAAATAATAGATTGTTGGAAAGCTCTTCTCTTCTAATTTGATCTACCAAAATATCTTGGCAAAATAATATTTGTGCTAAGAGAAATAAGAAAAAGAGTGAAGCTATGTTATTTTAGTGACTAGAAATTTTTGAAGAATTAAAGTTCTCAGTTTTGGCTATTATTTCTCAAAGTTTGGAGAACCATCAAATTAATGGTCACCATAGAGGTTGTTTATTGTCACATTAATTCATTTTGTGTGATGTTTCATACATCAACAAGTGGTATCAGAGCTAGAAAGGTTCTAGAGAGTAGAAGGCATCAAAGGCACGAGAAGTTTTGGAAAGCTTTCATTAAAGGCTGAAAGCTAAAGCATTCAAAGACACATGGCATCAAAAGATTACGTCAAAAGTATATTTATACACAAAGAACTCCAAAAGGTTTTATTATTTATCCTTTAAACTCACACATTGAAGCAAAAGCAAAGAATTATGGCAGATCATATCTCCATTGACAAACTGGACATAGATAATTATCCTGCATGGGTAATGAGAATGGAAGCCTTACTTATGACTAAGGATCTCATGGTGTACATAATAGGTGAAGAAGAGAAGCCAGTATTTGAAGATGAAAGCCGACCAAAGAAAGAGGATTTGGATGCTTTAAGCATAAGCAAAAGAAGGATGCAAGTGCAAAGACCTACATCTATAATACAATTTCAGGTCATTTGCTGCCACACATCAGAGGATTGGAATCAGCTGAAGATATATGGAATGTATTGGAATATCATTTCCAAAGTACTACCAAAGCAAGGAAAGCAAGTCTATGGTCAGAGTTTACTACATTCAAGAAGCGAAGTCAAAGTATTGGTAATTATGTCACTAAGATGAAGGAACTAGCAGATAGTCTTGGATCCATAGATGAAGATACTGAAGATCAAAGATTGATTGCTCAATTGCTTGCCGGTTTGATAGGAGATGAAAGGTGGAAACCTTTTGTCTTATCAATAGAACTTTCTTTGAATCATTATGTTCCAAATTTGAATCAATTTCTTGGTTTGATGCTCACATTTGAGCAAGACTTGAATGAAGATGGAGATAAAGGACAAAGTTATGTAATGTACATGAAGGACAAGAAGAAGGAGATAAAGGTAAAGCAAAGGGTGAAGAGGAATGGAGTTCTCAAGTTTATTATGCAAGAGGTAGAAGCATTGGCAGAGGAAGAGCAAGAGGTTTTGGAGGAGGAAGAGGTAATCCAAATAACAATAACAAGGCTTGCTGGATCTGTGGATTGAGTAATCATTTGGCTCATGACTGTTGGCATAATCAGCAAGGATAAAATCAAAATCAGAATAAAAATAGAAAAGGCAGAGGTGGAAGATATCAAACTTATTATCAGAGATGTAGACAAAATCAAAGAGGAGGCTATGGTAGAGGTGGAGGAAGAAGTTGGGGACATAATCAATCCTACAACACCACCTACTACAATTATGCAAATGACACACAGAATGAAAGTCATACATCATTGATGATGAATTCAATCAGCACATCAAATAAAGAAGATCTAAAGGTATTTTACATTGACTCTAGATGTTCTAATCATTTGTGAAGAAACATAGAATTGATGTCAGAATTGGAAAAAGGCATTTCTAGTCATATAGTTCAAATATGTGATAATACAAAACATAGTGTACATTCAATTGGAAAAGTGAAATGCGAGGGTGGAGCAGATTTGCTAACCAATGTTTTGCATATTCCCACAATACCAAAAAACTTGATTAGTGTGGAACAAATAGTTGAATAAGTTTTTCAAGTCAGGTTTACAAATGGAGTATTTGTTGGAGATCCAGAGAATGGATATAATCACATTGTTTGTGGTAAGAAAGAAGGTAGAATCTTTACTTTAAGAGAGCAAGGGAACATTGGTCAAGCTTTGCTAACACATGGTGAAGGAGTGATTACATAACTTGATCTCTGGCATAAGAGATTAGGTCATTTCAATGAAAGAGGAATTAAAGCTATGATTGCAAATCAGTCTATACTAAGATTACCAAATGCGCAGAGTCAACATATGATTTATAAATGTGAAGCTTGTTAGATGGGAAAAGCACACATGTTACCATTTCAGAAGAAAGGATTCAAACATGATGGAGAACTAGAGCTCATTCATATAGATGTATGGGGACCAACAAAAGAAGGATCTATCAGTGGCTCAAGGTATTATGTTCTTTTCATTGATGATGCTACAAGATGGATTGTTGGGTGTGTGTAGAAGTGCGAGAGACATACGAGAAGCACACACAAAGAGCACAAACGCAGCAAGACACATGGAGAAGACAATGGCTAGAATAGCTCTCTCTATTGATCTATGAACTGAACTGAAGTAAGAGCTGAATAATATCCCTAAGTACAAAGTACCACCACATATGAGAGTATCAAGTATGTGGTAACATGGGGAAAAAACCTCTAGCCAGCACTAGAGTAAAAAGTGCCCATGTATAGGGAAAATGTTCACATGAAAGCTACGCGAGGAACACATAAGTGTAACAAACCCCCCTGGAGCGAATGATGTGAACACATACAGGGAGTGACAGATCAGCCCCCACAAGGTAACAAGCCTAAAGCTTTGCGAAAAGCTTCAAACTTTTCCCGTGGAAGAGCTTTGGTGAATATGTTTGCCACATTATCTTGTGTAGGCACATATACCAAATCAATATCTCCTGCATGAAGGTGCTCTCTCACATAGTGATAATGCACCTCAATATGTTTGGTCCGTGCATGAAACAGTGGGTTTCGTGCAATAGCCAAAGCACTCTGACTATCTGTGAGAATATGCATAGCAGCATCAATCTCCATGCAAAGATCCATCAATAGGCATCTCAGCCATATACACTCCATTGTAGCTGTGAAAACTGCCCTGTACTCAGCTTCACAACTTGATGTCGCCACTGTAGGTTGCTTCTTACTCAACCAAGATATGCATGAGTCTCCAAGGAAAAAGCAATTACCACTAGTGGAGACGCGAGTATCATAACAACCAACCCAATCACTATCTGTAAAAGCATGCAAGCATGGCTGAACATCTCTGCCATAAAAGAGACCTAAGCTCAAAGTGCCTCGAAGATATCTAAACACACGTTTCACTGCTTGCCAATGCTTAGTGCCAGGGCTATGCATGAATCGACTCAATTGGGAAACTGCATACTGTATATCCGACCTTGTGTTGCATGCATATATAAGTGTTAGGCCGTCGGATTGGCATCATGTAATATTATATTTTTTCTATACTACACGAACCGAAAGGTCGTAGCGAAGTGATGTAACCCGTTTTCTGTTAATGAAGAGACATTACGATGTTCTCCAGAGAGAGGAGATGGGATCGCGAGACTGTCTGTCTAGGCGATTTGCGATCCTGCGGAGACGTCGGAGTGTAGATTCCAGTAATTCTGAGTACTGTTACTTTACTTCGTTGAATTACATTAATTTCTGGTTAACATAGTAATGTTCGGTGATGATGATGAATCTTCGCTACGGTGATCATTAACTTCTGTGTTACCTACGACGTAAAGAATAACTCGAATGCGAGTAGTAAGACTGTGTAGAAGAATTGATACTGAGTAATAGCGTACTGCTTAATTTGTTAGTTAAGTGGGAAAAAATAGATAAAGGGCCTCTGAAGTATCAGACCCCTACCATCCCCAAGAACCCAAACAGAGATTAAAAGGCGGACTTGACGAAAGTTTGTCCTTTTAACATTGGTGCCGTCTGTGGGAAGATGGCAATTGATTAAGAAATTAGTAAAGGTAGAGCAGCACATAAGGCAAGCGGTATAGAGGTGATATATGCCGGTTACTCAGCCTGGCGAGTCTTATCCAAAGTATAGAAGAGATTAGCACCCCTGGGCAGTTCCAAATCTATTAGGGGCACCCTCAAGTGGTAGAAGTGCAGGCCATTTAAGCCCAGTTGTCGAAGGATCAGAGCCAGTTAGCAGTGATTCTGGTACCAGTTCGGGGACACATGAGGACTTTTCGGTAGATTCCGGTGTGATTCCGGTGCATTCTGAAGAGAGTATAGTAACTTCTGAGTGTACAGAGACGCAGTGCGCAGTTGGTTCGACACCATCTGGTCAGAATTCGAACCTTTCTGGTGATAACGTGGTGGTACCAAGTGAGACTGTTTCCGGTGAAAAGACAACTTGGTGTGGTGAAAGTTCGACAAGTTCCGGTGGTAGTTCGGTGCCACTTAGTGGGAGTCTGAAGTTTTTCGGTGATACTGTAGTACTACCTGGTGGATCCTTGTTACGCTCACCACTGTTCGGGGCAAGTTTGCCTACTCTTGATACTGAAGCTGAGGATAGATTATTTGATTTGGAGATACGTAAGAGATTCAACGCTATTTGCGAGCCGGAAGGTGAGCAGTCTGATAATACAGATTCCGAAGGACAAGGCACACCCCCTCAGAACTCAGGAAACAGCAGCGGTACCAATATTAGCATCATGAGTGGTCAACAACAACAACAACTTTAGCAACAACAATAACAACATCCACATCCAATCATCCCACCTCGCCCAGTTCCAACAGGGTGACTTACACAAAGTTTGGTGGATTTCCGAGTGACGATCCTGATGCACATGTGCGCACGTTTGAGATCAGTTATGCAGTATTAATCCACACACCTGACCCAACATACAAGGCCATCGTATTTTAGGCTACATTGGTCAATGAAGTAACGAGGTGGCTAACAGAGTATGATATCAACCATTTCGCTAACTATGATGATGTGAGAGATGCGTTTTTACAGAGGTTCCGATTGAAGAAGAATCTTGCTGAAATCTTCGACTATTTGCAGAACAATTGATAGAAGCCGCACCAGACTGTTCAGGAATATGTAACATTGTTTAGAACTCACTTAAGACAACTGCATCCGGCACATGCTAATCTACCGGATGATGTTATAACCCAGTGGTTCATTGACGGTTTGACCCCACAGTTAAGACAAATAATGATCATCCGTTGTGTGGGGGCTATGATAGCATCCTAGATAGGACATTCTGACTTGAAACTCTTAGTAGAATGAATGCCTTGTTTTATATAGATAGGTTGTGTGAAGTTCTAAAACACTTACGAAGTGAAATCTTGTCTCCTTCTAGTGCATGTCTCTAGATCCTCAACTTTGATTAGGGATTATGAATTTCTTCTTAAAGAAAAAGTTGTGAAGATATTAGTTGTATGTTGTTTTAGGAAGTTTATGCTTTCTTCCACCCCAGAAAAGTAGAAGTAAAGAATAAATAAAGAAGCAGTACATTAAGGGTTGTTGTGAAGTGAAAAAAAGATAAAGAAAAAGAAAACAATAAAAAACATTATTCGTGACTTAGATGTGGTCTGAAAACCACTTCTAAGAATTATTATGTAGGCTACACGAGGTGGAGCTATGCAATAGTGGAGCTAGTAGTATTTTTTGATAGGTCTATGGAGCAGATGATAAGAACATTTATATAAAATGATGACTGACTTTGAAATTACTCGATAGGAAAGATTGTTACTGGAAAGTCTAAATGATTTCTATAGCAGTAGTTTGACTTATTTTTTATGATAGTATGCTGATGAAAAGAGTTTTCAATCATAACTTAGGTACCTTAAAGTTGTCTTTATTTTGCTTAGAACTTGCATTTGCATATGGAGATCATGTTTCAATTTTCAAAAGAAAAACATTAAAGTAAAAACTAAAAATTGCTTAAAAAATAATCTTCATGCACTTCTATTTGACTTTGCAGGTTAGCCCATCAAGACGATGTGCAAGTTTAGTGGGGGCAGATGTTGGGATGAAATCCATTGAGGATTATGTATCAAAAATTTTCAAATTTTGTCTCTTTTGATTACTTTCCACTTTATTGTCTATGAATTGATCAAATGTAACTTATAAACTTATGAGTGCGTAGTTGTAGGGAGAAAATGAAGACCAATGATATACATATGTTTCAATGTCTTTGACTATATGAGGAATTTTTCAATTGTACATTTAAATGAGACTTTTAACCTAAGAAAACCCTAGAAACCTTTAACAATACCTATATAAAGTCCACTGTTTCATTAACCCTTCAAAACCCTTTGAACCTTAAAGAAAAACCCTAAGTTAACCCTTACTTGTAACCCCAAACTAATGCAAAATGTTAGGAACTTTTAACCTCTTGGAACCCTAATTAATTGGGAACCATAACCCATCAAATTCACCATGTGTATGAAGAAAACCCCTGAAACACTAGGTAAGTATGTGTACCCTAGTAGGAAGCCTAACACCCTTGGGTTTAGAAACCCTAGAACCTTTGAGATCTAACCTCTAACCCTAAAACCAAAGCCTCAAAACCCTAAAAAACTAAACTTAACCCTATAGTCCAACTCCAAAACCTAGGTATCCAAGTTGGAACCTTTAGAACCCAATTTTCTAACCCTAAAATTCTATAAATATAAAACCTTTGTTTTCCAACCTTGGATATTCTATTTAAACTGTAGCTGGAAACCTTAGGAACACATTTTTTTGTCAACCTTAAAACCTTTCTTTAATTGAAACTCTTGTACATACATTAATATGTAATTAAATGGAACCTTAGTCCTAAAATTAAAAAGAGAAGAAAAAGAGTGGGCTGAATGTTTCCACAAAGTCAATGCCATAGGTTTGAGCAAAAACTTTGGCAACTAGCCTTGCTTTATACCTAGAGATGCTCCCATCTGCATGCCTCTTTACCTTGTACACCCATTTCTTGCCAATGAATTTCATGTGCTCTGTTCTTGGCACCAACGACTAAGTATCATTTTCTTCAAGTGCCTTGACTTCATCCTCCGTGGCTTCAATCCATTCCCTATGCTTATTTGCTTCTTCAAAAAAGTTAGGTTCTTTGCAAGCTATAACTTGACTCATGTATGCATAGTGTCTTGCAATGAATGAATCATAAGTTAACCTTTGAACAGGGTATTTAACCCTATTGGATGACCTTACCTCACCATTAGGTTGTAGGAATCTCATCCGCCTTGGTTTAGATGATTTAAATCCTAGAGTTTCTAATTTTTCCATATCTTTGTCCCTTGTAGATTCCATGTCTACCCATCGATGGTCTCTGTCGTTTGCCTTTTCCTTTCCTTTGTGACTTCCTTCACTTGAATGAGCTTCATTCCTTGTCCTTCCATGCCAAATTGATGTAGTACTCTCCTCTGATGGTGTGCTTGAAGTGGTTGGACCACTTATCTCCATGCTTTCTTGTTGCTCTTTGAACTTCTTCTCGGCTTCATATGCATCGTAAGGGTTATAGCATCTAAAACCCTTTTGCTCTGAAGAATATCCAAGCAATATACACCCATCTGCCTTCGGGTCTAACTTGTGTCTCAATTCTTGAGGCATGTGAACATAACACACACAACCAAATACTTTGAGATGTGAAAGGTTGGGTTTCTTACCACACCAAGCTTCATAAGGTGTAACTCCATGTACTCCTGAGGTTGGAAACCTATTCATAATGTATATGGTTGTATTTGTTGCATCGGCCCAATAAGAGTTAGGAACATTCATTTCATTTAACAATGCTCTAGCCACTTCTGCCATATATCTATTCTTCTTCTCTGCCACTCCATTTTGTTGAGGTGTATACCTGGAAGTGAATTGCCTTTTGATGCCATGATCATGTAAAAAATCTGA
Source organism: Ceratopteris richardii (assembly GCA_020310875.1). NCBI lineage: Eukaryota > Viridiplantae > Streptophyta > Polypodiopsida > Polypodiales > Pteridaceae > Ceratopteris > Ceratopteris richardii. The sequence continues at coordinate 46,168,054 of CM035424.1, forward strand.
AAATTCATTTGAAAAATACTCCCCCCTCCATCCGATCTGAGAGTCTTTATATACTTCCTTGTTTCCTTCTCCACTAGGTTTTTGAACCTCTTGAAGTGGTAAAACACCTCTGACTTTGACTTCATGCAATACATCCAAACAAAACTTGAATGATCATCTATAAATGTGACAAAATATCTATTAGCTCCAATGGTTGGATCCCTTGTAGGTCCCCATACATTTGTGTGTATGAGATTCAACACTTCATTGCTCACATGTGCTCCCTTCTTGAATGGCAATTTGCTTTGTTTTCCTAATTGACAAGCATGGCACAAATGTTGCATATTCGGAGATGTAAGATCAGGTAGAGCACTCACCATTCCCTTCCTTTGCATGTCCTTCATCCTTTGTAAGTTTATGTGCCCAATTTGTTTATGCCATAAGTGAATTTCTACAATCTGTTTATTTTCAATTGACAAGTAGACAGTGTGAGGAGTTGATGGCTTTACCTCCATGGTGAAGAGTCTTCCTTGGTTCTTTACTTTTGCAATGAGCTTGTAGTCCTACATGGGGTCTTCAACAAAACATCCTTGATCATTGAACCTCACCTCATAACCTCTTTCAACCATTTGACCTATCGAAACCAAGTTCTTTGTGATGGTTGGCACATGCAACACATCCTTCAACACCTTGGAGCTTTGAGATCCATTCAATGCAACATCTCCCACATGTGTAATCTTGTGCTCAACTTCATCCCCTATCTCTACATGTCCTTGAGTGATGGGTGAGTGTAAATTAAAGAAAAAATCTTTATTGCAACTCATTTGGTTGCTACAACCACTATCAATGTACCATGTAAAATCTGAATTCACTCTTTCACTTGACCCATACATCATAACAAAGTTCTCATTTTCTGAATTTGCTGAAGTACTAGCATAATTACCTTGGTTCCTTTTGTATCCTTGATTGCCTCCTCCTTTGGACCAAGAATCTCTTCCATAATGGCCCTGTTTTCCACAATTGTAGCATTCTCCATTGGATGCTTCTCTTCCATGTGATCTTCCTCCTCTTCCTCTACTCCTTCCTCTTCCTCTTGATCCATAGCTTTAGTTGGAGCCTTCTTGGTTGCTTGAGCTTGAGTTTGACCTTCCTCTCCCTCTGCCTTGGGAGTTTTGTCCACCTCTTTTGCCTTTGCCTCTACCTGCATAGAAAACTTGGGCTTGGCTACCCTTTGATTATGAAACTCCTTGGTTCATCTCCTCGGTCACCATCAATGTGACTAATTGATAAAATTCTAGTAGGGAATCCCTCACATAAACTGATGTGGTGAATGCTTTCCACCTTTGATCCTCTCTCAAGCCATTGAGAGTGTGTGCGTTAAGATCATCATCTTCGATTGGGCTCCCAATTGAGCCTAAAGCATCTGAAAGCTCTTTAACCTTCAAAATGTACTCATTTATGTTAGTACTTGGTGATTTCCTAAGATTATTCAGCTCATTCTTGAGCTGAATCTTCCTTGCCTTAGCTGATGAAGAGTACAATCTCTCCAAGGTCTCCCAAACCTTCTTGGATGTGTCCAAGTCTTGTATATGCCCTATCATGCTATTGCTTATATGTTGGGATAGAATCAATATGACTCTCCTATCCCTTTCTATCCATTCATTAAGTGCCTTGACCTGCCCTTTAAGTGGTGGATCATGTACATGAGGCATTGGCTCCGTGCCGCTCACTAGTCCCCACAATCCTTTGCCCAGAAGGTAGTTGCTAACTCTAAATTTCCATGGTTGATAATTGCCTTTCTCTAACTTCTCTATTTGTGCATTATAACATCCATACTGAGCTCTAAGATGCTCCTCTAGCTTCTCCTCAAGTGTTTTCATGATTTAGAAAGTGTGGATATTACCTTTTGATAGCTTCTCCCATGCTAACCTTCGACTAGTTGAGTTCTCGATCGATGTACCCCCCTTTTGATGGCTTCTTGCTTTGATAAGTCCTCCTTGTGCTTACACGAGTTTGCTTGATACCTTCAAGTCTTCAATATGCTTCCCACTGATGTCTTCAAGCCTCCAAAATGGTTCTGATACCACTTATGGGGGATGATTCTAAGACCCCAGTGCAAAAATGGAAGATGGCTGCCCTCCATTAGGCCCATAAGCAATGATATATGCTCACTATTTTGAATTTTTCTATGCACTTGTATATATACTTAATATGAACGTTTGCACGCCTACATTAGACTATAAGAGCTACCCAAAAAGCTTTAAATCATCCCAAATGGATATTCCAGCTGGGAGAACCATGCTCTACAAAAAAGGCTATCTGTTTGCAACACTCTCTACCTATGTGCAGAGATACACCTTCACAAAGTTGGCAATTTCTCACAACTCACTTAGTCAAATAACTTGAAACTTTGGCAAAGTTCAGGGCACTATATGGGAGACCAAATGAAACTTGAAAACGATGAAAATGAGTAAAATGAGAGAGCAAACATTCGTCTGCAATGTGCTACAATCAGATTTGGAAAAGCCTAACTACACCTCTAGATAGAGAGGAGCAAAATCATGAGAAAATGAGGTAAGCAAGCAAGGGGGCTGCTTGCTGGAGTTTATGACTTCACTAAACTAAGTGGGAAACTCGTGGAATGCATACAACTCAAGAAACAAAGGTGGGATGATGCTTATATAGAGTTTTACTTTTCCTACAATCTAGCTAACCACCCACCAATCAGTTTAGGTGCACTTTTTGGTGGCTGATTTGATAAGATTTGAATTTGATTGAGTTTGGTGGAGCTTCTAACTTTATTCCATGACTTTGGGTCCTCCTTTTTGATTGGTCCACTTGCAAAACTCATGGTTGACCCTTTTTTGCATGATTGAGACTTGATTTTCAACATTCTTTACTTTGTAAATCCACCTAGATCCTACTATCTTCATGCTTGGTTTCTTGGGGACCAAATCCCAAGTATTGTCCTCTTGAAGTATTGTCCTCCTGCAGAGCTTCTCTCCATTCTATCTTCTAATTTGATTCTTCAAATGAATAAGGCTCCTCTGACATAGAATCTTTAGTCATGTATGTAGAATGCTTGGTGACTAGTGATGTGTCATAGCCATACCTTATGGGTTTCTTACTCTTCCTTTGAGAGCTTCTAAGTACTTGATTGGATGATTCTGGAATTTCTTCCAGTTGTTAGAATTTTTTCTTGCCATCTGACTTCCAAGCCTTGAAGTCAATCTGTTCTTCATCTTTTGAGTTGAATTCTTTTGATATTTGTGGTTCTTCTCGATTCAGAGTTGGAAAATCATTTTTCAAGTGATAGGGTAGCTTTATTTTCCTGCAATCATCTTCAAACCAAGAATTATTTTCATCAAACACCACATACCTACTAACTGTGAATCCTTTGTTAGTGGGATTGTACAACCTATATCCTTTCTGATTTTGATCATAGCCAATGAATATACACCTTTCAGCTTTTGGATCAAGCTTTCCTCTAATCTGTGGGGGTATATGTGCATAAGCAATGCAACCAAAGACTTTACAATGGTCTAGGAAAGGTCTCCTACCATTCCATGCCTCATAAGGTGTCATTCTATCCAAGGGCTTGGATGGAAGCCTATTAATAAAGTATGTGGCTGTGGAAACAACCTCTGCCCATAAATAAGTTGGAAGTTTTTTTTCATTCAACATTGATCTTGTAGCCTCTACTATTATTCTATCCCTTCTCTCTACCACTCCATTGTGTTCAGGAGTGTACCTTGTTATAACTTCTCTTTTTATGCCTTGTCCCCTAAGAAGGAGTCAAATTCATGTGAGAAATACTCACCATCTCCATCAGATCTGAGCCTCTTCAAGCTTCTACCTGTTGGTTCTCAACCAATGCCAAATACTTCTTGAAACAAGTGAAGAATTCATCTTTATGCTTCATAAAGTAAAGAATTGTCCATCTACTTTAGTCATGTATGAATGAAACATAATACCTTGATCGTGATATTGATGGCTCTCTGCTAGGACCCCATACATATGTGTGCACAAGCTCCAAGTAGTCTTCATAAATGTATTCTTTCTTATTGAATGATTGCTTATGTGATTTGCCAAATTGGCATGCTCCACATTTGTAAATCATATGTTGCTTGGACACAGTTGGAATGCCAAGCACACTCTGATCCCTACATAATTGCTTTAGTTTCCTTTCACCTATATGACCTAGGATCTTATGCCATATCTCTAGTTCAGATAGAGTTTGATCTTTGTAATTGAAGAGAGCAATATTTATGGTATCTTCAACTTCAAATGTAAAGAGTCTCCCAAATTTCTCACCTTTTGCAATCCTCTTGAAGCCCTGTTGAGGGTCCTCCACATATGCTCCGTGCCTTGTGAATCCAACTTGTAATCCCTTCTCAACAATATGCCCAATACTGATTAGGTTTTTTGTTATGGTTGGCACATATAATACCTTACTTAAAAGGTTCATGTTACCATCATATGCTTTAACATTTCCAATCTTCTTAACAAAGTTCCTTGTTTCATCACCTATCTAGACTTCATGCTTCTATTTAAGTTCTTCAAGATCAGATAACAATGCTACATTTCCAGCCAGATGATTGGAACAACCAAAATCAATATAGAATAGATGCTCATCATCTTTACCTTTCTTGGAGGTCATGTTCACGATCAATAGAGAGTCCTCTTGGTCCTCTGTATAGTAGATGTAGTCTCTTCTACCTCTGAAGCCTCCTTAATAGTTGTTTTTGTAGCCTTGGTTGTAATTATGGTGGTAATTGCTTCCTTCATTATTGAACCTACCTCCTCTGTGGAAGCCTCTTCCTCTCTAATTCTTTGTGTTCTTGAAGCACTCATCTATGTTATGATTGGTTAAGCCACAAATGTTGCAAGGTGAAGAGTTTTGTGATCTCCCCCTGCCTTGCTTTCCTCCTCTGCCCCTTCCTCTAGTACCTCTTCCTCTACTTGTGAAGTTCACTTGAGAGGTACTTGCCTCTTCTTCATTCTTACCTTTGCCTTTATCCTTACTCTTATTATCTGTGTAAAGGGCAGAAGATTGATTACCTTCAAAGTTATCTCCATTCATGTTGAGCTTTGTTTCATGTGTGAAGAGTTGCCCCATCAATGTGTTGAGGTCAGGTATTTGCATGTCCATATATAAGTCCATTGCTGTAGTGAAGGACTCCCATTTGTCATCAGCCTTGATCCCATTTATGATCTGCCTTACTATCTACTCCTCTTCTATTTCTTCTCCAATGCTCCCAAGTTGGTTAGCTACATCCTTCATCTTGGTCACATAGTTAGCTACACTTTGCTTTGGTTGCTTCTTCAAAGTTGTGAATTCATCCAAATCTGGTTCTTTCTAACCCTTGTATTTGATGAGAAGTATAAAGAAACTACTTCCCAAGTGCCTTGGGAGATTTTGCAATTCCTACTATGAGGTAATAAGAAATAAAAAATCGAGTTAAGTATATAAGACCTCGTTAGAGCATCCTTTGAACACCATCTAGATAGTCTTTCTTGCTCTTCTCTTGTAGGTTGATGTTGTATCTGAATATTGGCATTTCTTCATCTCCAGTGATGTATCCATACAACCTTCTTCCTTGAAAATAAGCTTGCATCCTTAGGGATCATGCTAGATAGTTTCCCCTATCCACTTTGTCAATGAATGATGGAAATCCATCTCCCATTTTGCTTTGATGTTTCTCTGATACCACTATTGAGAGAGATGGTGAATAGACTCCATAAATGAAGTGGTGCTACAATTCCGCGCTTCACACCAGCCAAAAACAAGTATAGGGGTCTAAAGTAGGCCCTTTGATCTTCCCAAGAATCACAAATAATCACCTAAGTGCTTTGAAATATGCTCCTCTAATCCATGGATCAAAAGAGATGAGTAGAATATTCAATGATGAGCTAAAACTTGCTATTTTGGTCTCTACACATGCTAAGTAAAATGAATAGTGCTCTCAACCTGATAGCAATTGATCTAATTCCTTTTTAGAGTATCTAACTGATGTAAATAGCTAGAAACAACAAGTTATCTCACTTAAAATTATCAAGTTTACTATGAGAAATAAGCTTAGCAAGCTAAGGATGCATCTCGATAAGTTTGGGCTTCAACAGTATGAAGACAAATGAGCAAAGTTGTGAAGATATGTCGAGAGAGCAAATCAATTACGATGAAACTTTGTAGCTATGAAATAGACAATATGCGGAATCTATAACACTTTAAAGCACATCAAATGATGGAGTATGCAGTGAGAACAAGGTCTGAGAAGTTCACTGTTCTGAGATGATCATAACAGAGAAATGGAGTAGAGACATCATCAATGTATATGTATTGAACCACATAGAGTTACAAGGTCATTGGCTATGTGTAGTTGCACAATGTGAGGGCATGGATAGAGCTATAGCATGAGCTCACTAAACATTAAGGATTCCTCTCAAATGATTTCCAAATCAGGTTGGCATGCACGATTTTTGGTATCGTATCGTGTAAGTTGATCAGTATCATATCGTCTCGGTTCCCAGGTATCATATCGTGAGGTCAGTTGGTATCGTATCGTCCCTTATCTTGGTATCGTATCGAGGGAAACCATAGTATCGTATCGTTGAACTTTTCAGTATCGTATCGGCTAATCATTTGGTATCATATCGTGGACTACGATAGTATCGTATCGCCTAGATTTCTGGTATCGTATCGTGGCCAAAGCAGTATCACCCAGGGCAGTATCGTCTGGAGTGGTATCGTCCAGAGCTATTGAAGCAATTGTAGAGCAAACTTGAGGCATTTGAGGAGCCACTTAAGGAGAGCTTTAGAGGCCTAGAGAGACTTAGGAGGGTGAATGAACTTGAGGTCAGGGAGAGTGCTAAGTAGCCGAAGAAGTGTCATATCTTCTGTAGGAAGTGTCGCTCAGGTCAATCACTGCTCTGTCTATTCAGGCACCTCTAGTGACTCAGAGGAAGAGATACCCATGGCATCAGAAGACATGCAAGGTCCCGCTCCAAGTAGAAACTTCATGACCACTATGGAGGGAGAATACCGTACCTCCTTACAATACGTTTCTACTAATGCCCAGGAGATTCCCATCTACCTGGATGGCTTAAATAGATCCGTGGCCAGAATGGTGACTGCAATAGAGGCAACAATTGTGCCCAGACCGGCTGTGAAGTATGAAGGAGGAGCATACATGGACAAGATAGGTCACATCTACATAGTAACCAAATTTCTCGAATTGATCAATGAAAGGGGAGAGTTAGAGGGACAAGAAAACTGAGGGAGACCAAACCCAGAGGAATTAGTGAAAACCCCTAGAGGTAGGTCCCAAGTGACACGAGTCTTGAGAGGAGACTTGATACCTCAAGACGACTACCTGTTGGAAGTATGATTGATCCATGGTTTGGACCTGTTGCTGCAAACAGATTCACCAACCCAAGGAAGATCAGAAAACCCTATGACATTTTATGAGCTAAAGGATCCAGAAGACGAGACTAGAATAACCTACTTAGATAAAAATCGGAGAAGATATTGGTTGGTTGATGCCATAGACAGGGCTCAACTGAAATACATGGGTTTGCCTGTATTCCCTCAGAGAGAACATGCAACTACTTCTCAGAACCTCTTTGGAGCTCAACAAGAGGTAGAGCACACCATGTCAGGACAAACTAGCCAACGGAGTGCTCGAAACTGTACTCACGTGCAATTTGCAACTCCATGAGTAGGCAATCAATACCGACCACCGGTTAGGCCACGACCACCAGTAGGAGGGCAACCTCGAATACCCCCAGTTAGACCAGCAGTTCCTGCCTTCCCCGTAATGCCTAGACCACTTGAACCAATGAGAAGACTGAGACCTATCCAAGTGGCCAAATGCATAAGAAATCATTATGATGGATTGGGAGAACCCTACGATCACATAGCTGAGTTTAAACAAGTTCTAACGGCGGAACAAGTAGACGATTTCTTCGTGCAGTATGAGTCTTTTGGACTCACTCTCACAGGAACAACTCTGACTTGGTTCCAGCCATTAGACCCCAACCAATTTGGAAATATGGAACAATTCTTTCAAGAATTCATTGGGGAATTCACTAAGAGAGGGATTAAACACAACTCTGCGTCTTTAATCCATAGCGTTAAAGAGAACCCTAATGAAATTGTGAAAACAGCCGCCCGAAGATTCAATCAGTATGTTGATAGATGCCCAACAGCAGAAAGGCCCACTCAACAAAAGATGATTTCATTATTTTTGGATGGACTCACGAATGGAACCCTAAGAACGCTAGTTTATGTGAAAAGGCTACAAACCCTGAGTGAATGTCTTCAAGAGTGCATTGACCTAGAAGATAATCTAGCTGAGGATCTCAAGAGCACACCCAAACCCACTAAATCAGAAGACTCTCGGAGTACTATTACATCCAACTCCAGTAATGTGGAGGAATTAGCAGAGTTGGTAGCAAAAAAATTAGGAGTTCAAGGACATAGAAATTACCAACACCCAGCTTTAAGAGTGCCAATGTTACGAAGATGCAGTCTATGTGGAGGAGATCACCCTACACATATGTGTGTGCGAGGAGGGACCGGTGTACATCAGACATATCCTTACAACAGACAGCCCCAACAAGGAACTGCCTTGTAATGCCACTTAGAACAAAAATACACCAATCACACCACAGAGAACTACCCATTCAATAGACAGGCACGACTGTTACAACCACCTCAGTATCGACCATACGGATATCCACCTAGAGAGCCAAGCAGAGAGATGCCCAGATACAATCCCTATCCAGCACCAGTAGCAGCACCAAGGCCATACGAGCAAGTACCATATCCACCACCCCAACCAGTGTTAGGATCACAACTGTCACAACCTCAAAAAGTGGTACCTGTGAAATACGCTCAACCAGAAGAAAATTTGGAAAGAGCCATAGTGCCAGCCTCAACGATGACCAGTGTAGAATCAGCGAACCCTGGATATGAGCTGCCCCCAGGAGATTATTATCCCTATGAAGCCAACATGTTAGAGTATGAATCAGCATATGATTTGGCTTACTATGGATATGAAGGTTATGCTCAGGCTTATGGAACGGAGGTAGCAACTTTGATGTATACTGCACCTAAAGCACAACCACCCATGAGACCACCCATGAGACCACCCATGAGACCACCTGTGTCGAGAGGACCTTGTTATAGATGCGGAGGAGACCATTTCATTAGAGAATGTCCTCGACCTTACAATCCACCACCCCCTAGGACTTGGGAGGGATATTGCAATGATTGCGGAAAGGAACATCTTTTCAAAGACTACCCTAAGAATCCAACCAAAGTCCAAGACACCACACCAATTAATGTAATTGAAGTGATAGAAGCATCTGGAAGTGATAAGGAATACACTGTGCCTTTAAAGGCCATTACAAGAGCTCAAATGAAAGAACAAAAAGGAAAACAACCAAAACATGAACGAGAGAGCAAAAGAACGATAAGTCCCACAATTTAAAGAGTTGAGATTCTGAGGACCCATGTGAGAGTACCCAGAATACTAAAACACAAAAATGGAAAGAAAGAAGAGAAAAGCTCAAAGATAAATGGATAAAACACAAGAGTCAAGAAAAGAGGAAACAATCTAGAAACAAACAAGAGCATAGCGAACAGAAGACTTGGGAAAAGGTTTCCATTCCACTGCTTATACAAGAAGCAGAGAAGCCAGGATCCATTTTGGCAGATCCAAAACCTGATGACCTAGACATGTGGCTAAAAGCTTATCAGGCTAGAATTAAAACTGGACCGAATGTAGAGCAACACGAAAAACTTTACCCACAAAGAGAATTAGAAAAGGAGAGGCTTGCTCTATGCAGAAAACTTATAGAGGTTGCACAGGCAACCCTAGAAAAGACTATCCCAGCCCTCCCAGAAATGAGGATAGCCGAAGATCAATATGAAGAGTATGTCAAAGCTAAGGGTAAAGAACCTAGAGAGCAGGTTGACAAGCGTGAGCGAACGAGAACCCAAGATGAACCGATGTCAACAATACCTGACCTAAAAGCTGATTGGCCAAAGGAATTATGGAATAGAATCCGAGAAGAACAATGGAAGAAGAATGGAGTGACTAAACCTCCCTTAGAGGAAATAGATATAGAAGTTTATCAACCAAATCCCAATCTGGAAGAGGTATATGAGGAAGTGTCAAGACTCGACCGAAATAGAGAAGAAAACCAGAGCATTTCAACCTTGTCTAACTACATGGGAGAATATGAAAAGGAATCTATGATAATCCGAGCACCCACGATACATGGAAAGGGAAAAGAAAACTCAGAAAAGAGTTCACACAATCTAACGGAACTAAAGAAGACAAAAGTACAATGCAAACTGACCGTGGAAGAATTACTTCAAATTAAGCCGCATTTATGGAAGCAATTAGCGAGCCAAATGGAATTAGAACAAGAGAAGGAAGAAAAAGAAGTTAAAGGAAAAGGAAACTCATCTAAAATACAAATTCCAGTTGATAAGGTGGGAGAATTTAGTGAAGGAGATGAAGGTAATACGTGTCTACCTGTCACTTACAATGGGTACATGACCAAGGCTATACTAGACACAGGAGCTGGAGTAGGAATCGCCACCAAGGAGATTTGGGAGAAATGGGGGAAGCCTGCCTTACGGCCCACCCACATGAAACTCCAATTAGCAAACGGTCATGTAGAGAATGTTAGATATGCTCAATACTCCACCCTCATGTGACCACAAATGATCCATGGTGCTCTAAGTTGTAAGGCCCCCATTATGAGGAGAAGCCATTATGAGAGCCCGGACATTTGTGGAACCCTAACTTCCAAGTTAGATGAGGTCTATGTGTGACCGTTGATGGTTATAGATGATCTTTGTGAGCCTAGCCGTCAGGTTAGGTAGGGCATAAACTTCCAGGCCATTGGGTTATCATTTAAGGTGAAAATAAAGGCACTGTGGCGTCGCGCGGTTTCCCCATAGAACCTTAATGGGGGGAGTGCAGAGGGGGGCTTGCCCCCTTCTGCGGGGTCCGGGGGGCCTATCCCCCCGGCCCGTAGGGCCGAGACGGTAGGACTTCTGGTCGTGGAGATATTGTCGGATCATATATTTTACCGACTAATTTCTATCTCCCGACTACGTTTATCTATACCGAACCGCCTTGTAAAAGCTATATAAGCACAGCCCAGGTTGAGCTTCATATAGCATTGCGCACTAGTAAGCCCTTCATCTAGAGTCTGTCTAGATCGCCATCTAAGCTCCACAGTGGGAGCACACGGGTGGACAGCACCATCATTGTAACTGCATTATGCTTTGCAATCTGAGAATTTGAGTTCTCTACCTCTCAGTCTGCGTCTATCTTTGTCTGCGTTTTTCTCTCAACTCTGTCTACAGGTCTATTCCGTTGTGCTGTTATTTTCTTACATGGTATCAGAGCTCAGGAGGCTCTGAGTGGTGCAGAAGCAGAAACGCAGAGGTTGCAGAGTTCTGAACAACAAAAGAGAGAAGATGTCAAGTGGTGCGTCATCATCTACGACTGGGGGCCAAGGTGGTTCATCAACAGGAGTAGGTGGCGCACAAGCAGGAGCAGCAATGATGCCGATCATCCCAACATTGCGGATACGGCCACCAGCCTTCACAGAAGGTAAACTTGATGGTACGAACTACACCCTGTGGAAGTTCAAAATCACTTCTATTCTTGATTCATATGAGCTTTTGGAGACTGTTCTTGGGACTGATCATGAGCCCCAAGAAAGACCTGATCCAAATACTCCTGGTCGAATGATTCCTCCTGATGTTGATCTTCTACGTGCTTGGAAACGTAGAAATGCAGATGCACTCTGTGCTCTTGTTACAAGTACTTCTGATAGTGTTCTGACTCTCATTCAGCATACTACGAAGGCATGTGAAGCATGGAACATATTGAGAAATCAATATGAAACTCGTAATCAGACACGGATTCAGAACTTGGAGAATCAGCTTGCAGCAGAACGGTTTGCTGATGGGGAGACTGCAGAGGTGTTTATCACTCGCATAAAGAATCTACGAGATCAAATGGCGGGAGCAGGTGTTCAAAAGTCAAGTGAAGAGCTAGCTCGACGTTGTCTTCGAATTTGTCCACCTAAGTTTGATGGTCTAGTAACTGCTCTTAACACTCAAATCAGACCTCAACCACTAACTTTTGAAGAATTCAGTGCCTTACTCATGGAGGAGGAGTTGCGGCTCAAGGCAAGGAGTGGTGGTAGCAAAGGAGATGCTGCATTCACAGCAAATGCCAAAGGAGGCAAAACAGACTCTTCAAAAGATGGAGACAAAAAGAAGAACGACAAAAAGAAGTTCAAGGGAGAGTGTTTCCACTGCAAGAAGAAGGGACACAGAATCCAAGACTGTCGCATCAAGAAGGCAGAAGAGAAGAGTGGCTCTTCAAAAGGTGGCAAGGGCAAGGAGTCTGCCAACACAGCAGAAACAGAGCTTGAGTTATTTGTTACGATAGAGGAGGTGTGCTTCTCGGCTTAAGATTCAGGAACAGATGACTCATGGGTGTTGGACAGCGGTGCATCTCGTCACATGACAAGTAGAAAAGACCTCTATAGTTCCTTACAGCCTCTAAAGGAACCCATCACAGTAAAGGTAGGAAACAATGCAAGATGTCCTGCAGAGGGCGAAGGTACGGTTTCTTTCATTAACTCTAATGGCGATATCAGAAAGCTTTCAAATGTGCTATATGTTCCACAAATAAAACGAAATCTACTTTCAGTAGCTTCTATAACTGATCAAGGTCATCAAGTATCTTTCAGTAAGACAGGAGCTAAGATTATGGACGGTAACAACAACATTGTTGGGACTGGCATAAGGAGGAACAACCTATATGAGTTGTGTGCTCTTACAGCCACTACAAATGTGGGCACAAGTAAGCTATGGCATGAGAGATTCGGTCACATTGGATACCCTGTACTGAAGGAGATGCATCGCAGAGGTATGGTTGCACACCTACCATCGATTGCAGAAATGAAGGAACCATGTGAAGCTTGCATGATGGGCAAGCAACAGAGGAAGGCATTTCCACAAGAAAGCAAGAACAGGGCAAGCTATCCTCTAGAGTTGGTGCATGCTGACTTGTGCGGAAAAATGCCTACATAGGCCTTGGGCGGATCTTCCTACTTCATGTTACTTGTCGACGACTATAGCAGGAAGATGTGGGTGTACTTCCTTCGCGATAAGGCTCAAGCTTTTGGTAAGTTTAAAGAATGGCTTCAGCTTGTTGAAATTGAAATAGGGAAGAAGATGAAGAAATTCAGGACATACGGTGGTGGTGAGTTCACATCAATAGAGTTTGAAGATTCTGCAAGAGTAAGGGAATCAAGCATCAACTCACAGTGGCACATAGTCCTCAACAGAACGGTGTTGCAGAACGCCGGAATCGAACCATCATGGAGATGGCAAGGTGCATGTTGAAAGGAAAGGGTTTGCCTAATCAGTTTTGGGCAGAGGCTGTCAACACTACTGTCTACATCTTGAATCGAAGCTACACCAAGGCACTTGATGGAAAGACTCCACAAGAAGCCTACACGGGTAAAAAGCCTTCTGTTTCCCATTTCAAAGTATTTGGAAGTGAATGTTATGTACATGTTCCAGATAGGGAGAGAAACAAGCTTCAACCAAAAAGCATCAAATGTATCTTCCTAGGGTACAACAAAGATAAGAAGGCTTATAAGCTTTATGACCCTGAGGCTAAGAAGATCATGGCGAGTCGTGATGTGGTGTTCAAGGAGGAGCAGCCACATGCAGTGGAGGAGGATAAGAGAGCTTTCACTTTATCATCAGGCGAAGGGGCAATCCACTATGAACCTGGCCCAAGAGCTATCCCTTCTACACAAGAGAAGGAAGCATCATCTTCAGATGATGAGTCTAAAAGTCACCAACCTGCCGACACCCAAGTGGAAAAGCCATTGCCACGTTGGGTGAGGCAGCTCTATGATTCTGCAAACCCCATCCCACAGTCACTAGAACAGGTTGCAGATGGACCGAGGCGATCACAGAGAATAGAGGAATAGAGACGGGCAAGCACCCATATTGTAAACACAGCCTTGATGGCTGATCGCATTCAAGAAGAAGCGAAGGAACCAAGCAATGTGGAAGAGGCACTCCATGATCCGAATTGGAGGGCTGCCATGCAAACAGAATACAACAATATCATGAAGAATGGAACTTGGGAGCTAGTGGATCGACCCCCTAAGCGTAAAGTCATTGGCACCAAGTGGGTTTGGAAGCTAAAGTACAAGGCTGATGGTACTCTAGAAAAATATAAAGCAAGACTTGTTGCACAGGGCTACTCACAAGTTGAAGGCATTGACTTTTGTGAATCATTTGCCCCGACTGCAAGAATGACTACTATCCGAGTAGTACTAGCTGTGGCTGCACATAAGCGTTGGCCAGTCTATCACATGGATGTTAAATCAGCGTTCCTGAATGGAGACCTCAAGGAGGAGGTATATGTGTCTCAGCCACCAGGGTTTGAGGCTCCCCATTCACAGAACAAGGTATGTAAGCTGAAGAAGGCATTATATGGGCTAAAACAAGCCCCTAGAGCATGGTACCAACGGATAGATAAGTATCTCTTGAATCTAGGGTTCAAAAGATGTGCTTCTGATGCTAACTTGTATGTTCTAAAGAAAGGAGGGAAGACAATTGTGCTTGTACTCTATGTAGATGACCTTGTGATTACAGGAAATGATGATGCTCTTCTTCAACAAAAAAAAGATGCCCTGAGTTCAGAATTTGAAATGACAGACTTGGGCTTAATGCATTATTGCTTAGGTCTTGAAGTTTGGCAGGAACCAGGGAAGATTTTCATCTCTCAACAAAAGTATGCAAGGCAGATATTGAAGGCATTCGACATGGAGGATTGCAAGGAAATTTCTACACCCATGGAGGTCAACACAAAATTATCTATTGAAGATACTTCACCTCCAGTGGATATTGGAAGATACAGGAAATTAGTTGGAAGTCTCATCTACTTGTGCAATAGCAGACCAGACATCTCTTATGTTGTTTGAGTAGTAAGCAGGTTCTCTAATAAACCTTGCCAAACTCATTGGAAGGCAAGCATGCGGATACTCAGGTATGTGAAATGAACCAATGATTATGGTATTCTTTATGAAGAAGGATCATCTCTTGCCGGATACTGTGACTTAGATTGGGCAGGAGATATTGATACCAGAAAATCAGTTTCTGGATATTGCTTTTCTTTAGGATCAGGGATTTTCTCTTGGATTAGTAAGAAGCAACCGACTGTAGCATTATCTTCTACCGAAGCTGAGTACAAAGCTGCATGCGTTGCAGCATGTGAAGCAGTATGGTTGAGGAGGATCCTATGGCACATAGGAATACAAGGACAAGAGGCTACAGAGTTGAAGTGTGACAACCAAAGTTGCATGGCCATCGCCAAAAATCCTGTTTTCCATGCACGTACGAAGCACATAGAAATCCAGTATCACTATGTGCGTGAGTTGATTGAGGACGGGGTCGTGGAGATAACCTATTGCCCTACTGAAGAAAATGGAGCAGACATCTTCACCAAGGCTCTTGGGAGAGAGCAACTTCTTCGACACTTTCCAAAGCTTGGGATTGGACCAAGGAGGTAGTTCACCATTGGGTGGACATTGAGGGGGGGTGTTAGATATGCTCAATACTCCACCCTCATGTGACCACAAATGATCCATGGTGCTCTAAGTTGTAAGGCCCCCATTATGAGGAGAAGCCATTATGAGAGCCCGAACATTTGTGGAACCCTAACTTCCAAGTTAGATGAGGTCTATGTGTGACCGTTGATGGTTATAGATGATCTTTGTGAGCCTAGCCATCAGGTTAGGTAGGGCATAAACTTCCAGGCCATTAGGTTATCATTTAAGGTGAAAATAAAGGCACTGTGGCGTCGCGCGGTTTCCCCATAGAACCTTAATGGGGGGAGTGCAGAGGGGGGCTTGCCCCCTTCTGCGGGGTCCGGGGGGCCTATCCCCCCAGCCGGTAGGGCCGAGACGGTAGGACTTCTGGTCGTGGAGATATTGTCGGATCATATATTTTACCGACTAATTTGTATCTCCCGACTACGTTTATCTATACCGAACCGCCTTGTAAAAGCTATATAAGCATAGCCCAGGTTGAGCTTCATATAGCATTGCGCACTAGTAAGCCCTTCATCTAGAGTCTGTCTAGATCGCCATCTAAGCTCCACAGTGGGAGCGCACGGGTGGACAGCACCATCATTGTAACTGCATTATGCTTTGCAATCTGAGAATTTGAGTTCTCTACCTCTCAGTCTGCGTCTATCTTTGTCTGCGTTTTTCTCTCAACTCTGTCTACAGGTCTATTCCGCTGTGCTGTTATTTTCTTACAGAGAAACCCTTAGGAATACTGGAAAAAATCAAATTAAGCACCTGTGGAGTTGAATTTGAACACACATTAGCCATCTGTAAATTTGAAAAGGCTAACAACTATGAAATGATATTAGGAAGAACATTCATGAAACAATGCGGGTAGTGCAAGATTGGGACTGAGATTCATTATACCTACAACACCAAGGAAACACTACCAAGATAAATCTACACACATTTTCCTATCGAGATGTCCCTCCACTACAATGGAATCCCATACACAAGGAGGAAGACAACCTATCCATTCATAGTGCTGGGTCAAGCGATCAATCATGGATGCACGAAGACGCTCAGTTATGGATGTGTAAAGGAGCCGAGAAAGAGGACAACAAAAGACAACTATGGCCAATAGGACATCCTAATTACAGATCGGTAGAGGACCCAAGGTATATGCCTCAAATCTTTCCGGATGAAACCTTTGAACCACATGGATGGATGGAAATCTTAGCCACCTTTGATGTGTGTGTGAATGAAGAAGTACTAACCATGAACGAGTGCATAGACGAGGAAGGCTATGATGTGAATCTTTATATGGTGGTTCTTCAAGAAGTAGAAGAGGGAGAAATCTTGGAAAAAGAATGGAAAGAGGAATATGAGAGTATAGAAATGGAACCAGAATTTGATTCAGAAGAGAGCTATCTAGACACCATTCGAACCAAAGAGAAATAGGAACCGACAAAGATCTTGGCAATAGAAGCCGCTCCCATAGTACAAGGGCAAGAGGAAAGCATGAGTAAAATCGAACCAACCCCAGATCTTTTCGAGGTTCCTGAACATTTTAAAAGATATGAAGTGGAAGAGAGAAAGGTAGCCATTCAAATGCCTAAACGAGAGGCTCGAGACGGAGAAGCATACGACAACAAGGAACAAATGAAAAAAATCATAGTAACAGTAGAAGAGGGAGAAGAAAGATGTACATACATAGGTAAGGATGTGTCAAGGGATGAGGAAGAAGAGTTAATACAATTGATCCGGGAATATCGAGATGTATTCGCTTGGACATATAAGGATCTTAAAGGAGTGGAACCCTCGATTTGTTCTCATAGGATACCAATGACGGCAGATGCAAAACCATCAAAACAACGCCCTTATACATACAATGAGATTTATGCTGCTAAAATTAAGGAAGAGATAGACAAGCTATTAGCGGCATGATTCATATATGAAATAGAACACACCGAGTGGGTATCGCCACTAGTAGTTGTGCCGAAGAAGAACGGAAAGCTGAGAGTGTGCATTAACTTGAAAAAAGTCAATGCAGCCACCATACGGGATAGCTACCCATTACCCATTACGGACCATCTATTGGAAAGAGTCGCAGGAAAGGAAGTCTACAGCTTCTTAGATGGATTCTCTGGATACAATCAAGTAGCTATTGCTACTGAGGATCAACACAAGACCGCATTCGTGACCGAATGGGGAGTCTATGCTTTTTGGGTGATGCCTTTCGGACTCACTAATGTGCCTGCTACTTTCCAAAGATTGATGTGTCATGTTTTCAAGGAATTCCTGAAAAAGAGTATGGAAGTATATGTAGATGACCTATGTACATATACCAATCAAAGGCAAGATCATATTCCTGAGTTGAGAAAGATATTTAATAAATGTAGACAGTACAGAGTCTGTTTAAACCCAGAGAAGTGTGTCTTCATGGTAAGACAAGGAAAGATCCTAGGCCACATAGTCTCTAGGAATGGAATATCCACGGATGAGGACAAGATTAAGGTCATATTAGAGCTCCCTAGACCTAAGAATGCGAAGGAGGTGCAAGCATTTATGGGACATTGTGGATACTACCGTCGCTTTATCCACATGTATGCCATAATCGCCAAACCTCTGTATGAGCTATTAACTCAATTCACTTGGATAGAGGAATGTGAGAAGGGATTCAATGAGTTAAAGAAGAGGCTGAGCACATCCCCAATTATGAAAACTTCAAATTGGAACAAGCCTTTTCATATTCATGTTGATGCTTCCAATTATGCAATAGGATGTATCTTAGCCCAACCAACCGATGAAGGGAAGTTAGATCATCCAATTGCCTATGCGAGTAGACAACTGAACCAAGCGGAGAGAAATTATACCACTACCGAACGAGAAGGATTAGGAATGGTCTATGCAATGAAAAAATTTAGACATTATCTCTTAGCCAATAAATTCAAGTTTTTTATAGACCATCAGGCACTATTGTACCTAGTCAATAAGCCTTGTAACACAGGAAGATTGGTAAGATGGTTCCTACTATTGATGGAATTCGATTTTGAAGTGATAGTGAAAAAGGGAAATACGCATGTAAAAGCTGATCACCTTTCTAGGTTAACACATGGAGAACCACCAAGTGGAGTACCCTATGATATGCCAGAAACTTATTTGTTTAATCTAGAAGTTTGTTTAAAATGGGCAGAAAAACTAATTCCGATACTCACCCATGGACCACAACACTCAATCAATAAGGATAGCAAAAAGAAAATTATCCAATCAAGAAATTTGTACATTATTGCTGGAAGTGTGTACTATAAGGAACCTAATGGTGTAGTGCTGAGATATGTTGAGGAGGATGAACAAGTGAAGCTTATTGAACAAGCTCATGTGAACAAATGGAGGTCACACAAGGGGACTCATGAAACCATTAGGGAATTAAAGCGATTGGGAGTATACTCGCCTGACATGCCTAAGGATGTCCATGACTACGTAAGTAACTGTGCAGAATGTCAAGAGACAATCCCCGATGATCATGTATTCATACCCTTCTCAACGATAGCACCCAATTGGAGCAAGACCCTGGTAAATTTCCTGAAGACAAGAGAGCACAAGGAATGAGTCAGCTTGGCAAGGAAACGATCCCTAGAAGAGATGAGCAAAGACTATGTACTTATGGGAAGACAATTGTTTAGAAGAGGGAAAGACAACCAATTATGGCTCTATGTGCATGAAGGAGAATATTTGCCCATATTAGAGATGGCACACGCAGGTGCGACAGGAGGTCATTTTTCAGCCGAAAGAAGTGTAAAAATGATCCTCTTCGCGGGCTTGTGGTGGCCAATGTTACATATGGATGCTGAAACATATGCACGAAGCTGCGAGACATGCCAAAGGGCTAAATACCCAATTCAGAGAGATGACATGCCATTGAGACCTATGGTGTGTGCGAGAGCATTCTCTAAATGGGGTATTGACTTCATAAGACCCATCAACCCACCAGCTAGAGGATCACATGCTGAATATATCATAGTAGCCACATATTATTTGACAAAATGGGTAGAAGCAAATGCTACTAGAAAGAATGATGCGCAAACCATAGCTAAGTTTCTTTTTGAGCATATATTCACCCGTTTCGGATTACCAATTGAGATTGTGAGTGACCGAGGAACACACTTCATTAATGAAGTAATAGAGTCTCTAATGAATGAGTTTTTAGTGATCCATAAAAAATCAGCCCCATACCATCCACAAGAAATCCGCACTCACTTGGACTGAATTTCCCCAAGCTTGGACTGCTGAAGGGGTTGCAGTTTAGTTCAGTTACTTTATGCACAGTATTGACAAAGATTGTCAACAATGGGAGGTCTGACTGGGATAAGCAATTGCATCATGCAATTTGGGCCTTCCGAGTTGCTTACAAGACTACCATTGGAACTACTCCCTTCAATTTGGTGCACGGGCAAAATGAGATTTTGCCAATTGATTTTTTAATCCCCACTTTGAGAGTAGCACAACAGTATGAATGGACCAGACATGAATTATCCCAACAACTAGACCAAATAGAGAATCTGCATGAAAATAGGTTACAATCGGTAGCAGGAATATATGCAGCCAAGAGAAGACAAAAGGTATATTATGATGCACATATAAAAGACAAAGGACTGAAAGAAGGCGATCTAGTCCTGGTTTACACTTTAAAGCAACATGCCAAGAAGTTACAAAAACGCGGATATGGACCTCTGATCATAAATAAGATCTCTACTAGTGGAGCAGTTAATCTAGCCACATTAGATGGAGACGTTCTTCCTAACTACATAAGTGGATGTAGAGTGAAACGGTTCACGGAGCCATTAATGGATCAAATGTTAGCACGTCTAGTAGGTGCACAAAATAGGAAGAAAGAGGAGGAACGGATTAGGGAGGAGGCACAACAAGAAGCCCTAGAACGCATCAAGAAAAGGAAAGAATGGATTAGGCAAAGAGACGAACGATATCTCCAAGGAGAAGAGCCTATCCCTATGGCTAATTATCAAGTCAATACGTCTGACACGACTAGTCCTTACAGGTCACGACCTTACCTAAACCTAGGGATTGGCAAGACAAAGTACAAATTGATAGATGCATTAGTAGACTCAGGAGCAGGACTTAGTTGCATACGTAATACGGTCATAAAGGATCTTCAAATGATTATGGCTCCCACAGAAGCTCAGATGATAGGAGTTGGAGGTCAAATCATACCATGCATTGGGGCAACGATAGTATCCCTCCACCTAGGAAATTCTTCCATGGAACAACGAGTCTTAGTGTGCAGAGATGAAGATTTAATAGAAGATTTGATCCTAGGACAAGATTGGATCATTGAGAATGAAGTAATCATCCACCTAGCTCAAGGCTATATTTCAGCCAAGATAGGGCACAAGGAAATTTTTAGTCTATTAGGGGAAAAGCCCTCACAACAACCAAAAGCCATCGAGAGTGCAGAAGAATGCAAAGCAGAGCTAGTGGAACATGATCCCAGTCCCAACACCTCCGAAACCAATCTAGAAGAAGCAGAGAGTTCAAACCCTGATGTGTTCAAGGAAGAGGTGAAAGCACCCTATTTAGTTGGTGAACAGCCAGACAATAAGGAAACCAACTCCAATGGAGTCTCTCACACGACAGAAGGATCACCAATGTGGAAGACAACATTCAGATTATCACATCAAGGGAAAAACAAATTCAAATGGGTACACAAAGATCAAGTGCAGAGATCGGAGACGTCACCAACACCTCAAAAGGAGAAAAAGGAGAACAACAAGTCAGCATCACAGAAATCTGAAACAAAAATACTCTTGCAAGTATGGCTCCCTAAGCCTTTGATGGAAGCTCATAAAGCATGACAGCAGATATGGATTCCCAAGAAGGTTAAACAAGCAACCAAGCAAGAGATAAGCAATTAGGAGGATACACTACATCAAAACATTTGAATGACAAAACAAATACAGACTCATCCTCGAAACATGAAGAGTAGAACCTCTATTACTAGGACACTAGAGGAAACAAAGAGAACACATGAAGCTCGCGAAACCAAAGAAAGAAAATGACCTATCAAATCGATCACGAAAGGGATTTGGAAACCCAAGCAACTGCAAGGAGTGGACCATCAGAACAATGGAGATTCCAATTGCACTCATGAAGTATCAAATGCACCTAAAGTATGCATAGTAGGGTCACATTACAAGGCCAAGCATTCGGCACTTAATGTGCATAAACAAGTTAGTGGTGCACATTCTCCAATGGGAATTAGGTCATAGCTTCCACTCTATTAGGAATGGACATATTATGTACATGAATAAATGCTTCGGCTATACTAATGCTTGTTTTCTTTCAGGAAAAGAAATAAAAAGATGTGGTAAGAGATCTCACTTATAGAACCACGGGAAACGGAGTGACGGAACGACAACGTATCACTGCAATGCACTACACAGTTGCTATGCTTTCCATTGAAGCTAATGCACTTTTCCTTACAAGTGCAGATGGCTTCTGAAGATTCTGAAGCAACAGTTCAAGAGGAAGTATTGGAATTTCCTCTCCAGAGTATCACCAAGGCAAAGAGACACTGGTTTAGAGAAGATCAACCGGCTTGGGAGTATCTCTTCCTGGCAACTATTAAAATCATGGATATAGATCATCAATTTCCGATCATGTCCCAAGACTTCAGAGTTTTGCATGAACTCCCATCGATGATTGCAATCATGAAGAAAGCGGGCATTCATAAATATTTTGAATTGCCAATCTATAAGCCCGACTTTCAAAGGTGCACATAGGTCATGAACACATTACAGCCAGCACTGCATGATCCATTGGTGCCTGAGGCTAGAGTGATGGATAAAGTAGGCGAATGGGTAGTCATCCAGTTTACGCATGACTTGATAAAGGAAGCTTTTGGATGGGAAAAAGATGGAAACACGGTAGTGAAAGAAGAGAGTCGAGGGGCAAAAACCAGAACGTTCACCGACATTAACAGAGTCGACATAGAAGAAGAAGTCTGACTTATCCACTAGCACTTTTGCTTCCCAAATATGCATCGATACACGGCTCCACAAAAGATTATTGTCCAGTTACTCTCACATGCAATCAAGCAGATTGGCAATCAGATTAATCTGACTCCTTACATACAAGAACGGCTATTCGAGGCAAAGAAGCAATGGAACAACAAGAAGTTCCTCAATGGCACCGTAGCTCTGACAATATTGATTTACCATGCTTTAGATATTCGAGAGCATATGCAAGAAATGCCCTCATCAACTGCTATGGCTAAGTACGACAAAGTCGCCACAGTTCCTAAAAAGAAAAGAGGAATCAAGATTGTGGAAGAGGCAGAAACTAGCTCTCAACCCAGAATGAGAGGCACAAAGAGATTAAGGGAAGTAAAGCAAGTGGAAGAGGAAGTTCCAGCCACGAAAAGAGCGCACGTACTTCCAAAGACAGGGATTGAAGAGCAAAGACCGATTATAGAAGAAGATTTAACTAAGGCACTGGAAGATACCCATCAATATACAGAAGGGCAAGTCAATTTACCAGTGCAAGGGCACCATTATCAGCAGGCCCAACACGAAATAGAGGCCAAAAAGAAGCTCACAAAAGTACATCACTACCGAGAATTAGGGTTGGATAACTCAAGCTCGTCTTCGGATGAACAAGAAGAACCCGATACTTCATTGTTGAATGTGGATATTCAAAGCGAATCAAAGGATGATGGGCAATGGGAGGAGTTGAATGCAGTCAACTACGAGGAAGCAGACGAAGGAACAAAGGTAAATGACAAGGCCGTCCACCCCACTCAAGACATCGCAAGCAAGGAAGCAAACCAAGAAGGGACACATGTCCTCAAAATCAATGAGACTTCCATAATTCTTATCAAGGAGGCAACACCTACGCGCGAGGTGTCAATAAAGATACCAAAGAAAGAGCCTCAAGAAGCGACAGTAGAAGAAGTAGAACCCTTCACACCAATAAGGGTCGTGGCAGAACCCTCCCCCATGGACGTCACATTTCAAGGGAGTGCCACAAAAGTTATTGATTTGGATGAAGAAAAAAAGAAACAAAAATACAATTACAAATTAGACAACCCCACAATGGAACCATCCATGTAGAGCAAGGAAAAGATGTGCAAACCGGAGAAGCCCCAAGCATACCACGAACATGGTTAAATGTTGACATCGCTCAGCCCAAGCCCGTAGTGCAAGATATGATCAGAACCGCAATGGACACACAACAATTAATGCTGGAAGCGGATGAAGACTACGATCAAGAGATGCAAGACAAGCATGAGCTTCAAGAAAGGGGTAAGAATCTTTTGATAGAATTAAAATTAGCAAAAGAACAAATACTACATAAAGAAAAGGTAGTCCAAGAAACCAAAAAGCAGTGCACCCATTTGGAGACAGAAAACGCAAAATTAAAAGAACAACTCCAGGAATTAATGAAGAAATATGAAGCTAGCGAGGCTGAGAAGGCACAAATGCATGCCCAAAGTAAAGTACTAGAATCACAAATAAAGGTATATATGGAAGATGCAAAAAACCTAAGGAACCGAAATAAGGAGCTCATGACAACTCTCCTAAGTGATCAGCCCATAGAAATTCAGGGAAGATCAGAAAAGGATCTCAAAGAATTGGAAGAAAAGATAGCTAAGTATGAAGATCAGATCAAGCAGGAGCAGACCACCATTGCCGAGTGGGAAAAGAGGTACATGGAAGACACCGCAGCTCTACGAACAAAATGGAAAAAGGATGAGAATAGATACCTCCTGCATTGTAAAGAAGACACAGATCAACTCGCGATAGTGGCAGAGGAAATACAAAAAAATAAGGAAACAATTTTGTAGGCACAGGAAGAAATTAAGCGAAAAAGGAAATGATAAAGCAACTATAGGATCAACTAGCACACAAGGAAATTGAGGGGACACCAGTAGTTCCAAAATCCACAGAGGCTACTGAGGAGACTGAGGTACGTCCTCTCTCTCCCCCCTTATATCATTCGCCACTAAGGGAGGAACTGGAGGTCCAAATTGAACATAATACTCGGGACATTGCAGAACTGAGCCGACCGAAAAGGGCACTACTAGTGTCCCAACTTACCGCTGAATTTGAAGATCAAATAATCAAAGTCCTGAAGGAAGCTCAAATCGAGAGCAAAACTTGGATCAAATTTTGAAGCCTTTTAATGTACCATATGGACTACTTAAAGAACAAACGTGACAATATATAAGGACAACGACAAATAAAGAGCCAGATAACAGTCTCCAATTCGACCAGAATACTTTCCATTATACTCAAGAGGACTTTGAGAAGGCTAATCCCATATGGAGGCACAAAGTTTTGGAAAAGAATCCAACATTGCGGGTACAATGGGAAGCATCACCATATGTGCTTCAAGTAAATCCAGCATTTTGTCCAGTACCCCACAGACGCTCTTGGATGCAATTTTGGGAAGGACAATGACAGGGGAGCATCAATAATCATCTCGTCGAGGGCTTTGAAACGAGTACCCTATCGACTATATTCGGAGTTTGGAGCTGGGAGAAATCCTCCATTTACTGAAAACTGCTGTAAGTGGTATCGTGGCAGACACTTCCAATATTTCAGTGAGTAAGATAGGTGATTTAGTCTTTTCTCACACATATCAGCGGAACCACTTCATTTTCCATCATGTGTGCACATGTCCTCATACGCTTGGTTAGGTCGTTTGATCGGATTGACAAATAAGCGTGTGTCAATTTCCCACTATACGCACTTGTGTGGCAATTGGGGTTTAGTCTTTTTGACACAAGTCCTTGAGTCTTCTCGACTCAGGTACACAAGGTAGTATAGAGGGAGTGTAGAGGACTACACCTAGATAATGTGAGCTCAATGTAGATGCATTAAAGTGACTCAAATCCTCTCATAAGTTCTATATCATACCGGGACTAAAAATACATGTATTTATCCTCATTGCTTGAGTTTGAATTTTGAATCTTTTCACCTAAAAGTGATCCTAAATTTTATGAATGTAATTTATTTGATTCCTCACCAAATAAGTAGTGGGTTTAGCCTCCCAACTTCACAAGATTCTTTCTTCTTTTGAATTTTAAAATTATCCAAGATAAATTCATAAAAATTGACCAGCATAGGTTCATATATATGTCTCTAGGAGGAATCAAATATATGTGTCTTCCTTAATCCTTAGCAAAGCACTTAGGCTTGCTAAATGCACCAACATGGATGAGGCAGATGGAGTTCCTAACCTAGCAAATGATAGAGCCATGCCTAGATGGGAGCTGAGTAAATGGAGAAAGATCATGTACCTCTAGCTGTGGCAACTAAGTAATGCTGGGATCAAGGGTGAAGGATCCTAACATCAATGAGGTGTAGGGATACAAGCCATAGTGAATAAACCAACACAAGAGGCCAACAATGCAGATATCATACAAGGGTTGGGAAACCAATGGGCTACAAAAAAGAAAGTGAAAGATAACAAGAGTGGAAGATGCCCAACACTCAAGGTGAGATAACGACATCAATGCCAAATGTTTGCTGATAATAAACTATTGACACCTCATGTGATAGACCTTAATAAAGGAAGGAAGGGGCTCTATAAGTAAGCTCAAAGGAGCTGATACCCATGGCAATGATAGGTGTCGTGAGTGATCCAGATGGAAAATGGGGAAATGAGCTAAGTGCTGCATGGACATGAGTGCCTTGGGCACCAACCAAAGGATGGAAGCTAGCTGCCAAAGACCAACATGTCAAAGGCTTTCCTCAAGAAAAAGATCCACGAGGTTGATGGGAAAGATGCCTAGATGAAGGCGAAGGGCTATGGGAGACAATGGATCTCTATGATCAACTATAGAGAATAAAGCTCGATGGGGAGCTACAGAAGGTGGGTGTGTCAGAGCTTGGGGGGATGGTGCCAAATGGAACCAGCAAAATGTTCATCACTAGCAAGAGGGGCATGGAGCCTAGGGGGAGGCACATTGGGGCAATAAATAGATGAGATTGAGAGCGTTAGACATTAGCGCATGGAGGCAAGGGGATGACTAGGGGTGGAAGGTGGATGAAAGCCCATCTGAATTTGTTACCTTATTCAAGGCTCTCAAATCCACACATATGCAGATTTTATTTGTATTCATCTTGTTGAATGTTCCACTCAAATGATAATCCTGGCATCCTCGATTTTTTGGATCTCTAGTAGACCACCCTCACCATACTTTGGGTTTAATCTGTGACTTATTCCCCTTACTAGTTTGGCTCCTTCAATCAATGGAATCTTGTGTTCCCCAAATCTTGTAGGTACTTATTGAACCAAGTAGCCACTAATATATGTCCAAATAGTCCTCTTTATCTTTATGATCTTCCAACACTTTATCCCACATAGATTGATTGTCATATGCAAGAGTACTCTAGATATCAATTTGCTCTTCTTTTCTTACATCCATCCTACACGGATCTCATGAATATGAAAAGAAATATCTTCACTTTATTTCTTTACCTTATAGGTAGATTCCTTCTTCATATTCAGATAAAATTTATCTTGATTGCACTTAAAGAAGTTCTCTTCCCTCTTCTATGGCCTATCATGTTCACTCCATCTAGCAGCCTCTATGATCTCCTCTTTGTCTCCATAAGCTATTTTTGTACTCAAATCATTTGGAAAAACTCCATAGCAAGAGAATGAGTTTCCCACTTGCATCCAAGCCAAAATGTATTCTTCCTCATATGGCTCTAACTTTCGGTTGTCCACCATTTCTTGTTCCATACAAATGCCCATTCAATCCATCATGCTAGTGTGTCCTTGGTGGTTTGGTCCTTCTAAGTATAACTATTTGAGATCTTTTGCTCCATGTTGTACCCACATAGTTTCTTTGCCCTAACCATGTAGAAAACTAGCTAATGCAATCAAGAGAGGAAATCCTCCACCTACCTATGGTAATCTTAATATAACAAAGTCCAAATTAAAAATGTTACCTTGAACCTCCACAAGAACTTGAACCTCCTCAAAAACTCAAGGAACCACTCCCATTGGTCTCCCTCTACTTTGATCAACCAATGCAATAGTGAAATTGGCTGGTCTTAAAGCTTGGAGTCCAATATTTTCCATAGTATGATCAAGAATTAAGTTAATACCTGATGCAACATCCACAATAACTCCATGTAATTGATATTCTCTAATAGTTAGTGTGAGTCGTGAGCTCTTATAATCTCTAAGGAGGGCTTCCCCTATAGCTTTACTCTCACTCATAGCAGTAGCCTTTGCCATGAAAGTGGATGCGGAGGCTTCATCAATGATCTCCTGAACTTTTAATCTGAATTTTTCATCCATATTTATCAAATAAAAAAACTAACCTCCTTTTTAATGTATTTGAATAAATTAGAAGCTTTAGATTCCATAGGATCATTATATGTGACTCTTCAAACTCCTTGCGATCCCTATCAAATGCATGTCCAATGACATCACTTGTGCTTGTAAGCTCCTCTGTCTCTTCACATGACATGGGTCTGTCCTCATGTGTCCCCTTGTCTTTGTTCAATCCATTTGTTCTTTACTCCTGGCATGTTTGTACTTGAGATTTCCCTTTGCTTCTTGTCTGCATAACAAAAGAGTCTACTTCTTCTAAATGCACTACTCTAGTAGATGGTGATGGCATGTTGGTTTCCTTTTCCACCTTTTCCTTGCTCAGTGAAATAATCTAAATGTGAGGCCGTAATGTGGATGCCTTGTTCTTGGAGCAACAAATGGTGTAGTGATCTCTAGCTTCTAGGGAATTTCTGCAAGGAGGAGAATTTTGTGGTAGAGGGCATTTGCTTCCATAATGTCCACATTCCCCATACCTAAAGCAAATGATTGGCCTTCTAGGACCATTTCCAAAATCACCCCAAGGATGTTGGTTGTAAGTTTTACCTTGAGTTGATGCAACAACCATTACATGTGTAGGTGGTTGGACTTCTCCTTATCCGTAGTATGCTTGTGCAAGTGTTCCTCTTGATTGACACTCATGGACTTCATGGTGAGCTTTCCTGTATAAATCACAAGTTACACTTAAGAGAGGGCATTCACTTACCGCATGACCTTGTTTGCTACATATGGTGCAACATAGCCCATTTTTTATGCCACCTCCACGAAGTTCTTATAGCTCCTATCAAAGTTATCCCAATTCCTCTAGTTGAGCTTCTTGTTCCTTTTATAGCTTCAATGCTTCAGTCTCACACCTTATTTAAGTTACTATACTTTCTTCTTCTTTGTAGGGATTGGCTCTTTTAAAGTTCTCAAGATCTTTCCTCAACTATGTTACTCGGTCTTCTGGTTCCACAGGGTATGGTAGACTAGAACATCTAGTTCCATATTGATGTCTTTGTTCTAACCTTGATGCGGTAGAGATGAATTCTTTAATTGTTGCTATGTGAAGCACTAACTCCTTAATCTTGCAATGTGTGGATATTGAAAGTGGTTTAGCCAACCACTTCTTGACAAAAAGTCATGGGGAGGGTTTGGTAATTTAGCCCTAAGGGCTTTTTCCCTTGTAACAAATTCAAGAAATATCTCCCCTGTACCTAGTCATAGGGTCTCTAGTTTTTGAATGATGTTTTCTATCATATTTTCTTATTGGAGCTCTATCTTGAAGGCCTCCTTCATTAAGTCCCAAGTAGTAAAATGGTTATCTAGAGATTGACTAAACCATTTGTATGCTAGACTTTCGAATATTGTCAAGAATAGGACTAGAAATGCCTCTTTTGTTTCCATTAAACAACTTGTTTTACATAGTTCTAAAATTCATCTTACATGCTCGCCATGGTCTTCATGTGCTAATCCTCTGAGTGAGGGAAATTTGATATTCAGTTGTGAAAATAGAGTTTCTAGGTCTACTTGAGGAGCCATAATTCCCGTTGATGATGTGGATGAAAGAGGGTTCACTAACCTATGAATGACTTTCCTTCTTGTTGTTTTTCAAGGGACTCTTAAATTTTGTGATTGGGTTGCAATCATGAGCTATGTATCCTTTTGCTTAGGTTAAGATAGTTCCAAAGAGAAGGAAGATCACCTCTTCAATGTTGTTGTCACCTCTTCACTTGTTCTTCACTTGGTTCTATTGGTTCTCCTATGCTCAAGATACCTTGTCCCACCAAGCATGCCAAATTTTGTTAGGGGATTATTTAGTACAAGAGTGCTTGAGTGTTTCTAGAAGAAGAATGGAGAAGAAGCAGACAAACAATTACACTGAAAACCTGTGTATTCATTAATTATAAAGAAAAAAATAGGTTTCTCTAGAATGATACAAACTTCATTGCTTGGCAATTCCTTATACATGAGTGCCAACACCTTGCTCACTACATTACTTAGATATCCATGACATATGGATTAAGACCATATTGAAAACGATATGTATTCATTTGAACTATCTAGATTAAATGATATAGATTCATTTGCATTAAGTGGAGTAAATGTTGTGGTATCATTGAGTTAAGTGGATGAAATGAAGTGTAATCATTTGTAATATGTGAATTAAATGATGTGGATTTATTTGAATTATGTGGAGTAAATGAAGTGCTATCATTTGAGTTATGTGGATTAAATGTTGTGGATTCATTTAACATATGTGAATTAAATCTTGTGGATTCATTTGAATTATGTGGATTAAATGAAGTGTTTACATTTGAGTCAAGTGGATGAAATGAAGTGTAAACATTTGTATTAAGTGGAGTAAATGTTGTGGTATCATTTGAGTTAAGTGGATGACATGAAGTGTAATCATTTGTATTAAGTGGAGTAAATGTTGTGGTATCATTTGAGTTAAGTAGATGAAATGAAGTGTAATCATTTGTATTAAGTGGAGTAAATGTTGTGGTATCATTCGAGTTAAGTGGATGAAATATAGTGTAATTTATAATATATGGATTAAATAATGTGGATTTATTTGAATTATGTGGAGTAAATGAAGTGTTATCATCTGAGTTATGTGGATTTAATGTCCTGGATTCATTTAACATATGTGAATTAAATATTGTGGATTCATTTGAACTATGTGGAGTAAATGAAGTGTTTACATTTGAGTTAAGTGGATGAAATGAAGTTGATTTATTTGAGTTATATAAATTAGATGTTATGAATTCTCTTGAGATAAAATTAGTGTTTTTATTTTGCAAATTTGAAAGTAAAACATGGCAAGAATGCCAGATGTGAATGATGATCTTGATCATACTGAATCTCAAAGGATTTTATCTGAGTAGAATGCTCAATTTGCACAATCAGGATTAGCATTTTTATTCCATCAAGATTTAGAGCCAGAGGGATTAGAAGGAGAAGCATTATCAATGAAAGAAGTAAAAAAGCTATGTCCAAATTATTTTGTTCATGATGTTCTCTTTCGAGTTACAAGAAGGGTAAAAGAAATGGCACCCTTAAAGCTTTCAGACTTACAACATAAAGGATTAGTAGAAACACTACTTTGACACTGTGCAAGTTGAGAGATCATTACAAAATAATAATCAAATAGCGTTATATTTCATTCAAAAGGTTTTTGTACAAGATATTCTTCATCGACATGTAGATTGGGATGATCGTCCAAAGAATACAGGTATCGGTTTTATCGTCCTCAAAATCGAGCAAAATTTTGTAATGGAAACGAAGGCCCTCTTCCTTGAAAGCGGCCCTAACATTTTGCTATCTGAAGAACATAATCTTATACATGATTTGTCGTCACAAGGGGCACAATTATACAATGAAGGATTAACAATTCCTGCATTACGAAGAACAATAGATGATCAACAAAAGAGGATTGATGATCTAGAAAATAAAGTGAAAAATTTACAAATTTATGTGGATGTTTATGAGAGCAAATATGGAAGACTCTCAGAGGCATCATCATCTTTTGATCGGTTTACTACCGATGAGTTATTGAATCAAGAAAACACTAAATAGGCAAGCTTTTTTTGCAATCAAAGACATGACTTGTATTCGATTTTGCAATTGAATATAATAATAGTATTCATGGTACATCATTTTCTTCATTTCGAATATCATCATCTATGACAAGTACCATGTCATCTATTTCTTCCATCTTTGAATCATCATTATGATCTACATCTAAATTATGATCACTCCATGAATCATTTGTAAAACTTTCATGAGTTTGAAATTCTCCAAAAGTCTGTTGTGCTGCTGTAGAAGCTATCTTGGTTGGAGCATGTAACAAATGCATATTACAAAACACATATACCAAATCATTAGCACGTGATACACTTAAGCGATCTCATCATTTTGAATGAAGAAAATCATAGGCACTCCAATTACGTTCACAACTACCACTTGAAGCTGCTACTGAAAGCACTCTCATAGCTCTAATTGCAACTCCAATTGCTTCAGCTCCATACTCTTTCCACCAAATAGGAGGTGGATGCTTTTGAATCGCTTCAATGTGCCATAGATCTCCAAAAGATCTTTCTTGATTTACATATGCTACTCTTTGGTGGAATGCATCTCGACCATCTGTACTTGGAAGTAATAATTGACATGTGGTTTTGAAGTTTGCCATGACTTCTTTGTTTGATGTTTGACCATTGAGTTGAAATGTTGGATCCAAAATGAATGCTGTTCCATGCAAATGAGTATGCATTTGCACCCATCTCTTCTCTGTTAATGATACAATCTGTGTTTTCTCTCGTAATGAAAATTGATTAAAGTCTTTTACTTTTTGAATAGCTTCTGACATAATCCAATAAACTTCTCCAATCACAAATTTATCAGTATCAACCATTCATAAAAGTTCCACAAAAGGTTTAGTGATACCCATAATTTTTTCAAGATTATGCCATAAAGTTTGTGATTGTATTAGACACATACATTTGGATGCTGCAACTTGATAAGAAGGATACTTCAGTGGCACAAAAAATGTGAAGTTCTTTATTGGGAGATTTTGATCGAAAGAGCGAATATGAAAATTGATGCTCTCTAATAAATTTGACCACATGATTTGCATCTAATAAGCTTTGTTTAATGAAAGATAATCTATCTATATCTTTCAATAATAAATTTAATGTATGAGCTGCACATGGAACCCAAGTAATGCCTTCATACTTGTTTTGAATTATAATTCTGGCACTTCAAACATTAGAGGCATTATCTGTCACTATCAAAGTCACATTCTTCGGACCACCCACGTGCAATATAGCATGTTCATATAACTTTACAACAAAAGCCGAACGTTTCTCTTTAAGAGAAGTATCAACAACTCCTAAAAACATGTTTCCTTTTGGACATATAACCATGACATTAATCAATGGTTTCTTTTGACAACTTGTCCATCCATCCAATGCTATTGTGCATCCATACATGGGTACATAATCAAGTACTGTTCGCGTTAAAATAGCTTCAGTACTTTTTTTCACTTTATCTACATACTCTGTTTGCATTTTGTTATAATCTGGCATGGTGAAATCTTTTTGTGTAGTTGACATCAAAGCATCTTTCAAAATGGGATTACAAATAACATTGAAAGGAATCCCATATTCTAAGAATGCTTGAGTCAGTGTTTCCTCAATCACAATCTATCCCTATTCACAATCTTTCGATCACTCAAAAATAATAGAGGAGAGAAGAACGCAGAGATTGCACAAGGTAAGAGAAAATCTGATGCAGAAGAGTAGAAACAAATATGACACAGAGAAGGAAGAATTCTGATACTATAGATGTGAATCAATGGTTACAATAACTTTGGAAAATAGCTTCTTGATGAAGCCTCTACCTCCCGACCACCCCCGAGCTATCACAATCGCATTCACACTCGCACTCTCAATCACACTCTCACTCTCACTCTCATTCTCACTCTCAATCACAAGGTAATTCTTAGATTTCTGTGCGTCCCCTGTGTTGATGCGCAGGTCTCCCTATATGAGAGTTTGATCGCTGCCCTCCCAAAGAAGTGTGCGATCCGCCAAATTTAGAAGAAAAAGTCGAGTTTCTCCAAAACTTTCACAAAAAGCCATGTGATCATAGTGTGCTTTCTTTCTTTAGCGTACCTGTCAAAAATAGGATAAAAACACCAAAAAAGACATCCAAAAATATCCATAATTAGACATGGTGACACGTGAGCATCAGAATCATGGATTCGAATAGAATTAGATAAGCCCTCGTTTTTTTTTAAAGTGTTGGAAAACGGCACTTTTCAAAGCTCTGTAACTCAAAAACAGTGAGGAATTAGCTTAAGCTTGTGAAAGAAACTTTTATTCAATTTTGCGATTTGCACAATAGTGTTAGAGACGTCCGAGGTCCATATCCACCTCCAAATGCCACTTTTGAGCCCTGCAAGTTTCAAAATTCTAGAGAGAGAGTAAAATCAAGGCATTTTCTTACAATGAACTAAATGTAGGGCCCTGAACGAGGTACTTAAAACATGATTCACAAAAAATTCACATAGGCACTTTTATTCTCTTATACTTGCTCTACCTTTCTCTCATACAGAGTTTTCCTTAATTTTTATTCACATAGGCACTTTTATTCTCTTATACTTGCTCTACCTTTCTCTCATACAGAGTTTTCTTACAATGAACTAAATTTAGGGCCCTGAATGAGGTACTTAAAACATGATTCACAAAAAATTCACATAGGCACTTTTATTCTCTTATACTTGCTCTACCTTTCTCTCATACAGAGTTTTCACCTTCAAAATTCCACTAGAAAACATGATGTGAATAAGGTCTAGAGAGAGAATATGAAACTTGTCAACCCAAAATTTTTCCTACATGCATAAATGACCTAATTATTCATTCTAAGCATTATCCCCACAATGAAATTTAAAAAGTTCAAAATGAATTATTTCACTAGAAAAGAGGCCTATTACAATTCTTCCCCCCTTTAAGAACTCTGTCCTTAGAGTTGGAAAGAAGGATAATGTTTTAGACAATCGTCCAAGTTCATCCAACTCGAATCTTCTACTGGGTATGAGTGCCATTTCACTAAAATTTCTACTATAGATCTATTTCTAAGAAATCTTTCCTTTCTGTCTAATATTATTTCAGGTTGAAGCTCAAAAGAGCCATTATCCTTCAACTTATAATTGTCCTGCAAAACATGAGAAACATTAGATACATATCTTTTAAGTAAGCTAACATGAAATACAGGATGCACATTTAAATGTTTAGGTAATTCTAGCAAATAAGCAAGAGATCCAATCTTTTTCAAAAACTTTAAAAGGACCTACATATCAAGGAGAAAGTCTATGATCCTTCCTTAGCAACAAGTTAGATCGGTGAGGATTAACTTTAAGAAATACCATATCATCAACTTGAAATTCAAGTGGTCTTCTCTTTAAATCATAGAATTTCTTTTGTCTTTTCCGAGCTTCTTTTATGTGTTTCTTAATTTTCCCAAGTTCTTCATCCATTTTATCAAGCATTTCCTTGGACACTTCTACTTTATTTGGAAAACCCAAAAACGAAGGTGGAGTCAAACAATTATAACCGTACATAGCTTCAAATGGAGTCATTTTTATAGATGCATGCCATGCACTATTGTATGCAAACTCAACCAAGGGTAAATATTCACTCCAATTATCCTGCTTTTCATTCACATACATACGCAACATATCTTCAACTACCCTGTTAAACCTCTCGGTTTCCCCATCAGTTTGTGGACGGAAAGCTATACTCATACGAAGTTAAGTTCCAATCGATTCAAATGTTGCTCTCCAAAAGTTTGACGTTGAGGGAACATTTTTTGAAACCCCTCCTTAATAATACCTTATGTATAGATATGTACCCCTATAGTATTCATATTTTTCAAACCTTCATGGAAACCATAAATATATGTATTTGAAGGAAGTAAAAATCCAAGAATAAGGTGGGCCCCACCCTAGTAAAGTAGCTACCCTTACCTGTAATGAATGGTAGAATCAAATCCCAAGCTAAATATGGAGTGGGACAAGTAGTTTTATAAAATTCAAATACTTAAGCTTGACCCACTCTCCCTTTTGAAAGAGTCCAAAAAACTTTTCAAAGACTCAAGCCCCATCGTAGACTTTTGAGTCCTACAGAAAGATTCTTGACAAATGGGACACATGTGATTGACTTTTTGGGCGCAAAACCATGCATAAAATATTCCAAACGCCCAAACTCGGATTTGAGGCTCATTCCCACAAAATGGAGGTGCTATTTATAGTATTTTTATGATTTTTCATGAAAAAAATAAAGATATGACCATATGGGATAAGATGAACACCTTAGAATGGCAAAAAATCTTCTAGGATTTTATCAATGTTGTATTTTCCACCACACAAGTGTCACATCTAGAAGATTCTCCCAAATAATATCATCTCCAAATATCTTCCCAAAAGACCTATAAAAGGACCCCCTTGGGTGCCCTCAAAACAAGAAGAGTTGTATGCAGGTACCCGATGCAGGTGCAGTGAGCACTCCAAACCTAGGAGGAGTCGTCTACCCTATGTCATTGTATTGAGAGAGCTATACAAGCTCCTAATTTGTAAGTCCCCCATGTCTTTGTAATATTTTCTATTTCAATCAAGTTCATTTCTCCAATTCCTTCCCTTTCCATTACTTTGAATCTTTGCTTATTCTATCCAATACACCCTCTCTTCTTCTCTCATTTCCTACTTCTTCCATCTTCCTTCCCTCTTCTCCATCATTCCCCAAACCCATTGAAGATTGTGGTACCACTTGGCTCCTCTTTTCATTGAGAATCTCATTCTTGTGAATGATTTGTGTTTTGTGCATTGGTACTAAGAGGGCGGTGCGGATCACCCTTGCCTTAAGAGTACCTTTGTATTGATTGTGTTTAAGTGTACTAAGAGGGAAGCATGATCATCCCCACCCTAAGAGTACCATTGTATTTGTGTGACAAGGCGGCGCGGACCACCCTTGCCTTGGCAGTGCTGTGTGTTTTTCATGTGAGTGATTTTGTAGGAGCTTGGTATCCCTCTTCTTCAATTCCATTCTCTGTTTATGAGTTGAGCATCGAGGAAGTGTTAGAGGCCATTTCCTTAATGCCCCTCTCATAACCTGGTGCCCCAGTGAGGAACTCAATCATGAATTTCCAAAACCCCAAGAACCAAAATCGTCCCATTCGTCCCAACCAACCTTATCAACCAAGACCCCTTCTTTCTGTCCATATCAGATATAATAGAAAGATATTCTTCCAACAACGCATCGTCTATCACTTTGGTTCAGAGCATTTGGCAGAAATCCTTGAGTCTCAAGAATCCTTTATCTTTCCAGTTTTAGAATTACCCTTAGTTTTGACGTCTGGATCTTCATTCTTTCGTAAGAAATTTCCAATTTCAAGTTCAACCATGGCAACAATCTTCCCACACTTCTACGGAAGGCTCAATGAAGATGCTGTAGAGCTTTTAGACAACTTGGAGATGGCATACCTTGTCTCAGGAAGGGACCAAGAAGCTATCAAGTTGAAGGCTTTTCCGTTGGTCCTAAAGGAGGAAGCTAGAGCATGGTACAACAACCTATCCAATGAAGCAACAAGAAGCTGGGAAGCAGTGCGAGAAGCATTCATAACACGGTACGGAAAGAAGGATACACCAGAAGGATTGTGGCAACAATTGCTCTCACTAAGGCAAGTCACACTTGAAGACTTTTCAAATTATGAGTCTAAGTTTCAGTGTGTATGGAGTAATTGGGAGAGTAGCCTAGGGGCAAATGAAGTAGCTCCACAGTTCTTGAAAAGGGATAGATTCATCTCAGGACTCTTCCCTTCTCTAAAACAAAAGGTGGAGTCACAATTTCTAGGTACTTTTGAAGAAACATTAGATATAGCAAGAGTTAAGTGTAGAAAATGAAAGTTTCAGTCTTCAAAAGTTGAAAAAGTAGAACATATGGATGTTGTTCCGCTAGTACCAGCTGCACAGGTAGAGAAAGGAGAAGATCCACAACAAGATATTTTGCAGAAGCTCACACAATAGCTGGAACAACGAACACTCAACTTGGTGAGGAGCCAGCAAGACAGACCACAAAGGGAACAAAATCTAGGACAACAACGACAAGCACAAGAGTTTATATGCTACAATTGCAACGAACGTGGTCATGGTATGTATAATTTTTCTCATCCTCGTAGGAATCCAGGTGATATTTATCCTGTGAGGAGGCCGCCACAATATGCACAGGAACAACAACAACAACAAGCAAATATTCCACCTATCCCAATGGCTCAGGGTGACCAAAGGCA
This sequence comes from Ceratopteris richardii, assembly GCA_020310875.1. Taxonomy (NCBI): domain Eukaryota; kingdom Viridiplantae; phylum Streptophyta; class Polypodiopsida; order Polypodiales; family Pteridaceae; genus Ceratopteris; species Ceratopteris richardii. Next base: position 46,205,866 of record CM035424.1, read on the forward strand.
AGTGAATGTTTTGGAGTTGACCGGGGAACAAGAGACCATGGATACGATGCCAATCAAGAGGACAAGGGTGCAAGACAGAGACCGATCTCAAGATGAAGATTCAAGCATGGGTACACAAACGAAGAAAGGCAGAGTTGCAGAAGGTGAAGCTAGTAAAAGAAAGAGAAGGCCGAGAAGGAAGATCACGATGGAAGACTTTCCTCTAGGTAAGGGCATCGAACCTTATGACCTAATTGAGGATATGTCACTCTAGCACAATGGCAAGTACCAACGTGAGGAGCTTCACCTCATAAATGTCAATCCGTGGAGATGTGAGGACCGGTATGAAGACCGTGAGCAAGTGATGACACAAGTGCGTGAGTGAAAGCACACAAGCATGCACACACACACACGCACAAGGTAAGAGCAAAGAGTGGAACAATGGAAGATCTTCGATTGCAAAAGAGCTCTCTTACAAAGATGAAATCTACAACAAGCTAACCCCCAAAAATGAGCTCTCCAGCCCTTTTTTATAGTTTTTTGAGTGGTTTTGGCCCTGTCCAGACCTAGTGTCTGGCCTAGTTAAAAAATAAGTTTTAGGGCTTATTTGAGGGCTCAAACGGAGTCTAAAAATTATGAAAATCGGTAGGATGCTAGTTCTAATACTCCTCAAGCTCGAGGACTCCTCGGCTTGAACAAAATGGAGGTGCAAAAAGAAAATGGTATTTACAATGGTTTTTAGTGATAAAAATCACTATTTTTGTAGGGATCTCTTTTGAAAATTTGACAGGTGCTTCTTGGAGCTCCCTACTTGCTCCTTCTTCTTGTGTGTCCACTTCCCTGATGTGCTTCCATGCTTTGTCCTTGACCTTGAAGCTATGTGCTTCCATGCTTTGTCCTTGACCTTGAGCTTCAACACTCCCCCCCCTCTTGAGTCTGTCGTCCCTGACAGACCCTTGTTGTAGTGGTTGTTCCATGTAGTACATTGAGAGGTAGTGTCCTTTACATCCAACAGGAGCGATCCATCTTCCCAATGTAGCCTGATCGTTTGTCTGGTTCTTCACTTTGCCACTGCTAGCTCGTGCAGGTTGTAGTCCCTTTGTATGTACTTCTTCCTTGTATTCCATCTTGATGGTGCATTTGTGAGTTGTGAAAATTGTTAGTTGCTCCTAAGAGATGGTTAATGTTGATTATGAGCAACTCTCGGTGGTGGACTGCTTCTGTGCTCCTATTGTTGTCACCTTGATGCTCGCTGGTTCTTCCCAAGATGGCCTTCATATTTTTCATGCCAAGTATTTGTAACCCAAAATGGATGATGGGTAAGTGCATTAGTGCATGGGTTGGAAGAAAAATGTGCCTTGTGCACGGCCTTGTAATGTAGCCCTATACATGCATACTTGGGAAATGCATCAGAAGAATTATGGTGCAAGAGGTTGGGTCTTGAGCTAAGTGCTCAAGGGTATACCGATGAAGAGGTTTCCTAATCTATCATGGTTATAGCGTTGTTGAAGCATGCACGTCTGACCATGGTGAAAGGTCCGTTGATCTTCATCTCTTCGTGTTGTAGTTCCATCATGGTGTTTGACCATCGGCTTGTCTTTTTTGTTGATGGATGTCCTTGCTGATAGTTTGCTGATGAGCATTTTCAAGCACATAGTCCTGTTCTTTTCTTTCTCTCTCTTTTTTTTTTGTACAATATCACAAAGCAGGAAGAAAGAGGTTAGTACCAGCAAAACATTGTACATATGTCATGTGTGTCTCATGTGCCTGAGATTTCTGAGTGGTGTCTATGCACGGCCGTGTAATGTGGCCCTATGTGGATGCATACTTTGGAAGTGCATGACCTCAATGGTGCAAAAGACAGGGTTATGCCGAAGGCACATGGTTGTCGTATGTCGAGGCTTTTGATGTTACTTGCACACTTGATGCATTCTTTGTTTGGAGGTGTTGATTGGATCACGAAATGATGTAATCCTCCTGATTGGAACCCATTTTAGAATAGTATTTGTCTGCATACAAGTCCTTGTTGACTTCTTCATCTTTGGTTGATTGCTTGAACTTTGTATCCGGAGTGGTTCGTTCACTGGTGCTGTGGATGCCACTGGTACCTTAGGCATCCAAACCCATATCCTTGATGATTGTCTTCTTACTTCTGTCGAAGGGTTGATTTTATCTTCTTGTGGTGTTTGTGCTCTGTTCTTACCCTTTCCCCTCCTTGGCTTCTTCGTTGAGTCCTTTAGCATGGTGGGGAGCATAGGCCATTGTGTATGTAAGAGCTTCTTGGGTACCCATATCTGTAATCGCCCTTGGTGAGCTGCAGCTAATTTCTTAGGCACCCAGATTTGTCGGAGACCTGGTGGTTGAGATTGTCCTTGTTTCTTGCTGCTTGTTTTGGCGTGATTAGCCCACTTGGATGGAAATTGTTGGGGCAAAGCTGGCGGTTGCTCTCCTTTTCTAACCCATATCTGCATGGAGTTTCTTTCTTCTTGAGTTTTGTCTTTGTAGTTGATATAGCGGTTCTCTTGGGCTGTGTTACTTGCTTCTTTGGTCGAGTTGTTGTGACTGCTTTAGTCTTCGAGCAAGGGAAGGAGTCTACTTGTCTTTGAGCCTGTTCTTCCATGATTGAGTTCTTTTGGAACATAGAGCCCTTGACACATACAACATCTCTTTTGCTAAGATTAGTCCTAGAAGAACTATGAGAAGGTGTGACATCAGGATTTGTGAGCATGCAATTTTCTAATTCTAATGTAATGCATTGTTCGTGTACCCAAACTTGAAGAATTTGACTTCTTAAGTTCAAGTTGACTGCATGGTCATAAATCCAATCTTGACCCAAGACAAGTGGTTCTGTAAGGTCCTCATCATGACACACTAGCATTTTGAATTTCATTGGGACATTTTGAAGGTAAATGGGAAGTTCCACCTCGCCCAAGCAAGGGGTTTCCACACCTCCCAATCCTATGAGATAGGCTTCTATGGGCTGGATGTCCACTTGCAGGTCTTGACAGTATGAAAGTCTAACTGCACTAGTTGCTGCACCTGAGTCAACCAATGCTCTCACAGTCCTTACCCTCTTTCCTTGTCCTACCTCTATAGTAACAAAGGGACGTCAATCAATTATTCAAGAAGTAGTCATGCCCAATTTTTGGCACATGTCCATGTGATATTTTGGAGCTTTTGTGTTGACATCTAGGCCTAATCACCATAACTTATTTCTTCTGATGCGCTCTCTAGCCTCTACTTGTGCTTCTTCTCTAACCCTTAAATCCTCTTCTTTTCGCTTCTTAGCAGTGTTGAGTCTCATTAGCATTTCCTCTGTAAGAGGTTCTTGATATAACTTGACTCGACAACCACTTATATAGTTCGGCAAGATATCACCTTCTAAAGTGGCCAATTGAACTGCACCACTAGTGGAGATTCTATTAATGATCATGGGTCCATATCCTTGTTTCTCCAATTTGCGGGCATGTTGCTTTAGCGTATAAACCAGCACCAGATCTCCTTCTTTCAATCCTTTGTCCTTTACATGGGCATAAAAGTATGCCTTTTGTCTTTTCTTTGCAACATAGATGCCTGTTGCTGCTCGTAGCCTCGTCTCACCTAAGCGTTCTAGATCAAAGATCCTGGAGGACAACTCGTGTCCATTTCACTCGTGCTCTTGTGCTACTTTCAAGGCTGGGATTAGGAACTCCAACGGTAGCACAACATTCTATCCAAAGACCATCTGAAATGGGGTGGCATTGAGTACCATTTTGTAGGCAACTCGGTATGCCCAAACAGCATGATGAAGTTGTTTGTCCCAATCAGAGCATTTATTATTTACGAGTTTTGTCAATACATTACATAGGATCTTATTCGTGCTCTCGTCTTGTCCGTTAGCTTGGGGATGATAGGGGGCAGACTTCTTATGTATCACCAGGAATTCGTGAAGTAGATTTTCAATGACTTCGTTCAAGAAGTGCGTACCTCTATCACTGACTAACTCTATTGGTAACCCGTATCTAGTGAACATGCTCTCGAATAAGAACTTAGCCGTCGTTTGAGCATCATTCTTTGTTGTGGATTTTACTTATACCCACTTGGTAAGGTAATCAGTGGCTACAATAATGTATTCCGCATGGGAGTTCCTAGCTGGGGGGTTAATAGGACCAACAAAGTCTATACCCCACTTCGAGAATGTGCGTCCTCCCATCATTGGCCTCAAAGGCATCTCATCTTTTCTGATCGGATATTGTGCTCGTTGACATGTGTCACATTTCTTCACATAGGTATGGGCATCCATATGAAGAGTGGGCCACCAAAGTCCTGAGAATAGGATGGTCTTAATTACTCGGCCAGGCCCAAAGTGCCCAGCTGCAACACTGCTATGTGCAGTTTCTAAGACATTCAAATAGTCTGATTCATGAAACCACAGTCTTAAGTATCCATCTTTGCCTCTCCGATATAGGTTGTCTCCTACTAAGGCATAGTCTTGAGCCTCTTGATCCATGCTTCTTCTTCTTGCTAGACTAGCCTCGTTCGTTAGTGTTCCTGATCTCATAAATTCTACCAATGGAGCACTCCGATATGGAATTAATGACACGTGATAAAGAGTGGCATGCTCCACTGGGGGTCTCTTCTGGCACACTGGACAATTCTTAATCCACTCATGTATTTCTTTGTCCATGCTAGGCCAATGCACTCCTAAACGTTTTAGGTTCTGCAATGTTCGTTGTTTAGAGTAGTGATTTCCTAGCAATCCTTCATGGGCTTGTTGCAACCAACTAGTATGTTCATCCTCCTCGACACAACAAGCTAGTACACCCTCGATATCTTGCTTGTACATACTTCTTGCCAATATTTGATATTGCTGTGATCGTACAATTTCTTCTTTGTTTGTTTTTACATTCTTATTTGCAGGTCCGAAGGTTAGGACATGTACTAAATTATTTGCCCATTTAGGAACAACTTCTAAATTGAACAAATAAGCATCAGGTACTTCATCCGACACTCCTTGCGGTGGCTCTCCTGAAGTGATGCGAGAAAGATGGTCCGCCCTAAGGTGGGTCCTACCTTTCCTAACAACCACTTCAAAATTGTATTCCATTAGTTATAGGTCCAATAAAATCTAGACCCCACTTCTGAAAAGGCTCCAACGGCAAGACAGGTTGGAGAGGGAGAAAATGGCGTTGTAGAGGCTGTCCAGACCTCTGACAAGTATCACATTGTTTGACAAACTGAGATACATCCCTGTACATAGTAGGCCACCAAAGTCCACTTTGCAGAATTTTCCGGTGCGTTAAATCTGCTGCAAAGTGTCCACCGGAAGGCATTGAGTGAGCTAGAGTAATGACTTAGTTAACTGGAGGAATACAACGAAGAAAAATTCTAGTGTGATCCATATAGTATAATTCTCCAACAATTAACCGGAATCTGCGACTGTACACTGCAATCTTTCTACGCATTGCAGGAGAGGTCTGAGCAGGAATACATCCATCAGTAAGAAAAGTTAATATCTGATCATAATATGTAGATGGCATAGGTGGTTCTGCAGATTCATCATTAGTTGGTTCAGTAACATAAATCGCTGGTGTGGTGTCATCTACACCGATCGGAGCTTCATCGAAATCTAAGCAAGAAAGGAAATCTGCTAATACATGTGAACTGCCGGGCCAATGAATTACTTCGTAATCAAACTCTTGTAAAAGTAGAACCCAACACGCTAATCAACCACCTAAATGTTGTTGCCGTACCAGATAGACAAGTGCAACATGATCTACATGAAAAGTAAATTTGTGGCCAAGTAAATAGTGCCTGAATTTCTTTACAGAATACACTAAACCCAGACATTCTCTTTCAGTTACAGAGTAATTCTTTTCTGCAGGAGCAAGTCTTCTACTCGCATAGTAAACAGGTCTGAACCACTTATCAGTTTGTTGCATTAACACACTTCCAATGGCTATATCTGATGCGTCTACGAAAACATGAAATGGACGTTCCCAATCAGGTGGTTGTAAAATTGGGACCTGCGTTAATAAACATTTAGATGATCAAATGTTGTTTGACATTCCTGAATCCAATCAAACTGTTTAGGAGTATTCGTGATTAAACGACTGAGTGGAATGGCTAAATGAGCGAGCCACCGTAAATGACGACCATGCCATCTCACTTGACCCATGAAACGCATTACTTCCTTTGGGGTAGTAGGTACAGGTGCTTCTAACACAGCTGCAACCTTATCTGGGTCAACTTGTATGCCCTGTGCAGATACAATATGGCCAAGTAACTTACCACATGAAACCGCAAACACAGATTTGTTTGGGTTCAGGGAGAGTCTGTATTCTCCGCATTTCTCAAAGCAACACCGTAAATGGAAAGTGGGCTTCCATCTTACCGAATAAAGAGAAATCATCAAGATATACTTGCATAAAAGAGGTAAGATAAGGGGAGAATATTTCCTGCATACACCTCTGGAAAGTGCTGGGGGCATTTCTTAATCCAAACCACATAACAGTACAAGCAAAAACACCCCAATTGGTAATGAACATTGTTTTTGGTATATCTTGTTCAACCATTCTGACTTGATTGTAACCACTGTATCCATCTAAGAATGAGTACATTTCATGTCCTGCTACTCTGTCAAGCATCGTGTCCAAAAATGGTAAAGGAAATGGATCAGGCACCGTAGCTGCATTCAGTTTCCGGTAATCCACACATATTCGCAGTTGCTTATTCTTTTTAGGAACAATAACAATTGGTGAGATCAATTCAGCGTGCTCTACTGGTACAATGAATCCGACTTTTAGTAACCTATCAAGCTCTACCTTTACCTTTGCTGCATAGTTTGGATTCATCCGGTAGCTGGGTTGTTTGATTGGTTTTGCTTCCGGCTTCAGCATGACCCTATGTTGATAAATGCGAGGGTCCAAACCTTTCATATCTTTGTAATCCCATGCAAAAACATCAGAGAACTCTTGAAGTAGCTGGATTAAATCTGCTTGAAACACTTCAGGTAAGCTTTCCTTTATCTTGACAGGACACGGATTTTCTTCATCTCCTAAATTATAGGTGATCAACTGATCTTCTGGTACATAGAATTGTCGGGACTTTTCTGTATCATCAGCTGGTTTTAAAAGTTGTTGTAGATCATCGTCATCTATAGCAGCAGTATCTTCTGTCTTGTCTTCTTCAGTCACAGGCATCACCGTACAAACTGCCGGATTCCAATTATCTACAACAGATTGTAGATCAACAGTTCCTAGGGAGATCAAATCAATATTATTCTTCAAAAACTCTTCTACTTCATTATCTGACAAACCATCTAACATATGAACTGGTTCTGCAAAATAAGGTCTAGCATGTAATTCACAAGGTTGGATAGCATCTAACTTGACAACATATTTACGATTATTATCTTTGAAAGTGAGTTCCTGTGCAGACCAATCCTATATAACCTTAGCTTGTTTCAGCCAAGGATGGCCGAAAAGAAGATTATAATCAAGACTGGATTTCGGTAATTCTAGGACGACAAAGGTCATCTTAAATGTTGTGCCCTGCAAAGTTATTGGTACATTTCGCACAAGTTATTGGATGGACTCTGGACTGGTCGGCCATTCTGACAAAAAACTGGACTGGTTCGATTTCGGTCCATCCTAACTTTTTACAAAGTGCTGCAGTAGCTATGTTTACACCAGATCCACCATCGATTAGTACTTGTGTAATTTTATGATTTTTATACCATACCGTAATTAAAGGAACCGAATGATCAACCATAGAATCAGGTTCCGGTTGCACTGTTGCCGTTGCTGGAATGCAGGAAGACTCAGGACTGAACGGTTGTTGAAACTGTTGTCGAACTCTTGGTACTAATGCAAGTAACTGGCCAAGAGGGAGAGTAATGGATGCTTTAGATAAAATTTCCCATGCTTGATCTGCTTGATTTGTACTTTTCACCGATTTTGAAGACGATGGGTCGGTTACTGGGATTGACTCTTGCTCTTGTGCAGTTTCTTTTGACAGCGGAACTGGGGTCACCGGAATAGGATCTGGGAACACTAGAGGTTCTGTGGTGGTCCACTAACTAGCTTTGTCATATGTTCTTTGCTGTTCTCGGATGCCTGGTTCAAATATTTCAGCTGCTGGTTATAGTGGCTTGCTGGATCTGGTCTGAACTACTGCAGCTTGTGTTTCTATGGGTGTGATATGAACCATATTTGTCATTGGGTTCTGGTGCTCCTTCTTCCCTTGATCATATTTGGCCGCATCTTTAATCTTCGAATGTGTCCTAATTCACCACAGAAATGACAACGAGGAGGTGGCAAAGCATTACCTTCTTGTGGTGGACCCATCTACCAGCGGTTTGCATTGTAGTTATTATTTCTCTATCCTCGATAATTTCGGTAGCCTTGCTGCTGGTTGTTTCTCATTTGAGGAGGTACATAGTGATTGGCAGGCTGCCCTGGTTCTTATATAATTGCATTTACTGTTGCTGTTCCCTACACTTTGGCGTTGTATGCACAACTGTCGGTGGAATGTCCGGTCGTATTGCAGATAGCGCAAAACAACTGATTGAGGGCACAAGTGGCACTGGTATGCCCTGAATTCTTGCACGTGGTGTAGAACATCTGTCTGGTCGGATCTTCGGCAACATTCTTACTCGCTTTTAACCATTGCAGGTCTTCTGTAAATCCTCCTACCTTATTCTCGAGCTGCAAAGCCATTGCAATAACGGCATCTAATGTCATAGCTCCCAGACAGCGGATGATCATAATCTGTCTGAGCTGCGGAGTTAACCCATTTATAAACCATTGAGTGATGACATCATCCGGCAGGTTTGCATGGGGCGAGGATAGTTGCCTCAAATGCGTTCGGAACAGGGTGGCATATTCCTGCACGGTCTGGTGCAGTTTCTGTTTGTTGTTCTGTAAATAATCAAAAATTTCTGCCGGGTTTTTCTTTAACCGGAATCTCTGCAAAAATGCATCCCTTACTGCTTCATAAGTCACAAAATGATTAAAATCATATTCTGTAAGCCATCTGGCTGCCTCATTAACCAATGTCGACTGGAATACAATAGCTTTGTATGTCGGATCAGGGGGATGATTTAATACTGCATAACTAATTTCAAAAGTACATACGTGGGCATCAGGATCATCACCTGGAAACCCACCGAATTTGGTGTATGTCACTCCTGTTGGAGCCGGTCGGGCTGGAAATGGATGTTGTTGTTGTTGTTGTGGTTGCCCACTCATCGTGCTAGCAGTTGTATTGTTACTATCTTCTGAGTCCCGAGGCTGAATATCTGAACCGTCAGAATCTGTATCGTCAGCCTGTGCACTTTCCGGCTTGATAGTATCATTCAGTATCTCTCGGATTTCAGTTTCGAATAAGCTACCTTCCTCCTTGATATCAAGTGTAGGGAAACTTACTCCGAATAGTGGTGACTGGAATGAAGATTCACCCGGAAATGGTAAACCGTCACCGGAAAATTGTGAACTCTCGGCAACGGGTACCGAAGTATCACCGAAATGTGTTGTATTCTCACCAGAACAAGGTAATGTTTCACCTTCACTGATTTCGTTGGCCAACACGCTTCTATCCTTAGAAAAATTCGAATAGACTGCATACTGCGTCCTGGTAGATTCTGGAGTGACTATATCTTCGATAGACTGTGCCAAAATGGCACCGGAATCTGCCAAAATTGCAGTACGTTCCACCGAATTTCTACCGGAATCGTTACTAGCGTTCTTCACTTTCTTGATAACTGGGTTAAACTTATCTGCGCTTCTTCCTTCTGGAGGCGTCCTTAGCAAATTAGGTATCGCCCAGGACTGTTGGTTTCTTCTATGCTTCGGGTATGATTCACCGGAACGAGTAACCGGCATATACTACGTTTGCAATACTTTGCGTACTATTCTTGTTTACGGTCGATTCACAATCTATGACCACTTTCACAATCAATCAACGAACACTCTAGTTTCCACTTTCCCACAATTAGCTGGCAACACTCTTGATGCCACATTCGCACAGACAAATGGTTACAATCTGGTGCCACTTTCCCACAGACGGCGCCAGTGTTAAACGTCGCTTGCCATCAGAAGCGCGTTTAAACACCTATTCGGGTTCTTGGGAGTGGAAGGGGTCTGTTAAACAGAGGCCCTATACTTGATTTTCCCAAAATAACCACTTCATACGCAACAATATACTAATGTTCAAGAACTCTATCAAGAATCTGTTACGCTTCACAATCTTACTATCTGTAATCGGACTCTTCCAAGCTTACTGAACACACTCCAGTTAAGGCTCTCTCAGCGTATAGTGCAATAACTATTCGGTACCGTAATACAGAATCACTTGATTAACTCAAGAACTGTCCCGAACACAACCTACTGTAACAATAGAGACAATAACAGTGACTCAATCTTTACCGAATAGGTACAGATAATCAAACAGAACAGAAGACGCAGAACGATTCAGAGTTCTCAAACACACAGTACTGAAACTATCATTACTAGAGTATGGGCTTCATCAAACAACTTACAGAACATCAACAAACAAAGAGACACCACAGTACGCACAATTATCAGAACAATCACAACGGAAACTACGCAGAACGACTCGCTCAGACAGACAGTCTGGCGATCTTCTGGTCGTCTAGGTAAATCACAAACCGAAGAGGTATCGATAACAAGCAAGACAACGACGAGAACAGAATACTCAGAATTACTCAACGCACACCACAGCAACGTTACAGATCAATCACCCAGACAGACAGTCTGGTGATCCAACTGATCGTCACTGAAGCGTCTCTTTTTCATTGATTTATAAAGATTACAAAACATCTTTGTAATAACCTTTCGTTCGTGTGGAATATGAAAAGATTCAGTCTTTACAATTGCCAATCCGACGGCCGATTAACATATCGTATATCACGTATCGCAAGGTTTCTGATCGTGATACCTGGCAAGTATCGAGTGTCGCGATTGGCACGCGATATTGGTCAAGTATCGTGTATCGAGTTTTCCAAGTATTGTATATCATGTTTCCTGAAGTATCGAGTATCGTCTATAAGAAGTATCGTGTATTGTGTCCAACCAAGTGGTCAAATATCGAATATCGTGGTACCCTTCTAGTGTGTCAGATATCGAGTATCGGGGTACACTCTGTTTGGGTGAAGTATCGAGTATCGTGGACTTTTTTGGGGTCAAGTATCGTAAATTGTGGATTCTCTGTCAGTCTTTTTCCAACCAAATTTTCCTCTAGAATTCAGACCCTCAGGGAAGAACTCTAGGAGTCTAGAGGTTGGCTAAGGTTAATCCGAGCTTTCAAGTGAATGAACCTAAGGTCTGGGAGAACCCTAGGAAGCCGAAGAAGTGTAATCTCTTCAATAGGAAGTGTAACCAAACCGAGTAGCCGCTCACATTATTCTGAAACCTCTAGTGATTCAGAGGAAGAAATTCCCATGGCTTCTGAGGATATGCAAAATACCGTACCAATGATTGGCATGATGTCAATCATTGAAGGAGAATATGGGACATCTTTGGAATATGTGAACACTAACCAAAATGAGATACCTATCTACCTAGATGGTCTAAACCGATCAGTGGCTAGATTGAAGAAAGCTTCAGATGCGTACATAGTGCCTAGGCCAGCAGTTAAGTATGCAGCAGGAATTTATATGGACAAGAGAGACATCCAGTATGTAGTCACGGAAGACCCTGAAAGTATCAACGAACACAGGGAAGAAGATAATGCTCATAACCCTAATGCAGAGGAACATGAAGAACAAGTGACCACCCCTAGAGGGAGATCTACTGTTATTAGGGTTTGGAGAGGAGACCTAGTTCCCCAAGATGACTCCCTAATGGATGTATATTTGATCAATGGAATGGAGCATCTCCTCAGAGCCCACTCTTCACTATGGGATGTAGCCCCTAACCCAGTTACCATCTATGACTTACAAGATCCAGAATTCCCCACCATCATCACATATTTGGACAAAAATCATAGGAGATATTGGCCTCTAACAGAGTTAGAAAGATCAGGGTTGAAGTATCAGAACATTCCGGTGTTCCCTCCTAGGGATCAAGCTACTACTTCTCAGAACCCTCAAGGAACCTTTCAAGATAATTCATATCAACAGTCAGGACAAACACAACATACATAAATCCCGGTTAGACCCCATGTGCAGTTTGCTATGCCTGCAAATCATCCGAACTATCGGCCTCAGCCACCTGTTGACCCCGATAGGAAGACCAGTTTTTCCCTGTGATGCCTAGACCACCTGAAGCAGGAAGAAGATTAAGGCCTATTCAAGTTGCTAAATGCATGAGAAACCATTACGATGGCTCTAGTGAACCTTACAATCATATAGCTGAATTCAAGCAAGTTATCAGAGCCAAACAAGTGGAAGATTTCTTGATCCAATATGAATCCTTTGGTCTAACTTTGACAAACACAACATTAGCTTGGTTCCAGCCATTAGATCCTAATAATTTTCAAAACATGGAGCAAGTCTACCAAGAAATGATTGAGGAATTCACTAAATCTGGGATAAAAAACAACTCGTCATCATTCATCCATAGTTTTAAGCAAGCTCCTATAGAATCAGTGAGATTGGCTGCAAGAAGATTCAAACAATATGTGGATAGATGCCCTGTTGAAGAAAGACCCACTCAAAACAAGATGGTGTCATTGTTTTTGGAAGGGTTAGTGAATGGATCATTAAGATCATTAGTATATGTGAAAAGAGTTCAAACTTTGCAAGAGTGTATGAAAGAATGTATCGACCTAGAAGACAATCTAGCAGAAGACCTGAAAATACCTCAAGGTAGTGTGAAAAGTGAAGATTCAGTCAGCAGCATATCAAACCCTAAGAACAATGTGGAGGAAATAGCCGACTTAGTAGCAAAGAAACTGAATGTTCAAGGACAGAGGAACTACCACAATAACCCCATGCGAGTACCCATGCTTAGAAGATGTATGCAATGTGGAGGTGATCATCCTTCTCATTTGTGCACTAGGGGAGTAGTCCCACCACCTGCCTATGCGTACAATAGACCACCTATTATGGCCCCCCTACAATATTGCAGCATAGAACAAAAGTACACAAACCATAGTACAGAAAACTATCCTTACAATCGGCAAACAAGACCAGTACAACCGCTCATGAGACCTTATGGATACCCGCAGAGAGATCAAGGAGGAGAAGCCTTTAGATACCCTCCATATCAGCAGCAGGCACCAACACCACGACCCTATGCTTATCAAAGTTACACTCAACCACAACCAGTGTTAGGACAACAACTGCCCCATCCTCAAAATGTTGTCCCAGTAAAAATAGCTCAACCTGAAGAAAACTTAGAGAGAGCAATAGTTCCAGCCACACCATTGTCTAGTAATGAACCATATGACTCATCTTATGACCATAGTCAAGGAAACTATCCCAGTTACGAGAGCTCTATGATAGAATATGGACAAATGTACGAACCATATACATATGGCATGGAAGCACCAAATAATTATTACGGATATGAGCAGGATTATGTGTCATTAATGTACATAGCCCCAGGGCACCCATATTCCCCCGACCTATGAATAGACCGCCTGTACCTAGAGGACCATGTTATAGATGCGGAGGTGATCATTATATCAGAGAATGTACACTACCAAACACACCACCACCATAGCGAGTTTGGGAAGGTTATTGTAGTGATTACGATAAAGAACACCTTTTTAGGGATTGTCCCAAGAACCCTAACAAAGTTAACTCGAATGTGCAGATAAACGTGATAGAGGTGATAGAATCATCGGGAAGCGATAAAGAGTACATTGTGCCATTGAAAGCAATAACAAGAGCTAAAGCTAGAGAGACCCCAGAAAAAACTGAAGAAAATAATCAAGGTGACAGAGGAATGAATATACATGTACCCCAAGTAGTTGAAGACTCAGAAGAGCTTGGGAAAAGTATTACAAGTAAACGAACTCAGAGATGGAAGAATCGTAGAGATAGAATAAAGGAAAAGAAACTACAGCAACAGATGGAGAAGGAAAAAAATGAACAAGATAAAAAAGAACAACAGAAACTTGAAGAAGAAAATAAAAAAGGAAAGTGTAAACAAGAAGAGGTAGGATCAGTTTTGGCAGATCCCATGCCAGAGGAGTTAGCCATGTGGATTCAGGCATACAAGGCACGAATCAGAGCAGGAGCGACCATTGAACAACATGAAAAAGAATATCCTAGAGGTGACTTAGAGAAAGAAAGGTTGGAGATTTGCAAGAAATTAATCGAAGTAGCTCAACAAACCTTAGAAAAACCTGTCTGTAGACTACCCATTTCACGAATTCCCGAAGAAGAATTCCAAGAGTGTGTCATCCTAAATGACCCTGAGAAAACCAAAGAAGGTGAGACACATAATGAAAATCACTATGAGAATAAAAGGGAAGGATCCATTGTCCCCGAAGTAGATGGAGAATGGCCTAAAGACCTGTGGGCAAGAGTCCAAGAAGACAGATGGAAGAAAGTGGAAGGAATAGAACCACCCTTTGAAGAGTTAGAAGCAGGAGGTGAAGTAGAACATTCAATACCCGAGCTGAATTCAGAAGGATTATTACCCTTTGATCAAAGTGAAAGGGAAAATGACAGTGAAAAGGTCTTGCCCAATTACACAGGAGAATACGAACACAATTTGCAATTATACCACATTCCCACAATAAGAAAAAAAGAACAGAACCCATCAGTCCAAACATCGGACATCATACAACACCTTAAAAAGGTAAAAAACCCTTGCACTCTGACATTGGAAGAACTTTTGAAGGTCAAACCACATTTGAAGGAGAAATTAACCAGTCAATTGGAGATCAAGACGGAAGAGAAGGAGATGCCTAATGAAGTGGCCACAGTCAAAATCCCAGTCGATAAGGTGGGAGATTTCAGCAAAGGAGATGAAGGAAACACTTGCCTCCCAATTACCTATAGGGGTTACACTACTAAATCTATCCTGGATTCTAGAGCTGGAGTAGGAATTGCAACTAAAGAAATCTGGGAGAAATGGGGAAAACCAGCTCTAAGACCAACACGCATGAAGATACAAATGGCAGACGGACACACAGAACGACCCTTGGGATTATTGGAAGGGGTAATTTTTACCACTTGCGGAGTTGAATTCGAGCACACCTTAGCAATATGTCAATTTGAACGAGCGAGCAATTATGAAATGATACTTGGAAGACCCTTCATGAGACAGCTAAAGGTAGTGCAAGATTGGGGAAAGGGCGGAGTATACTTACAACATGAAGGAACCACAAGAAGAATAAACCTCCACACTTACACATATCAAGATGTTCCCCCCTTGCAATGGAATCATATTCATAAAGAAGAAGATGAGCAGTCGATTCACAGTATAGGTTCAAGTGATCAATCGTGGATGAACGAAGACACTCATCTATGGATATGCCAGACTACGAAAAAGGAAGAGGATAGGAGGAAAGGATGGAAGCAAGGGCAAGGAATAGCTAGGTCTGTACAAGATCCAGCTTACATGCCTCAAATATTCCTAGATGAAGAATTCGAACCTCATGGTTGGATGGAGATTTTAGCCACTCTCGATGTGTGTGTAAACGAAGAAGTGATAACCATGAATGAATGCATTGATGAGGAAGGATATGACGTTAGTCTATACGTGGTAGTTCTTCAAGAGGCTGAAGAAGGAGAAGTAATTGAAAAGGAATGGAAGGAGGATTATGAGAGCATTGAAATGGAACTTGAACATATGGAAACGGAAAATGAAACTCAAGAAGTAAGTGTCATAGCTAATGAAATAAATCAAGAACCAACACAGGAAGGAGCGCTTGGATTAGATAAAGCAAAGGATAATGAAGACAACAAGCCTCAAAACCAATTTGAAGTGCTTGCCCACTTCAAAAAATATGAAGTAGAAGAGAGGAAAATTGTTATTCAAATGCCAAAACGAGAAGCACAGCCAAGAATAGCATATGACAATAAAGAGAAAACCAAGAAAATAGTAGTAACCCTAGAGGAAGGAGAAGAAAGATGTACTTTTATAGGTCAAGATGTCTCATTGGAAGAAGAGCAAGAGTTAATACGACTCATTCGAGAATATAGGGATGTCTTTGCCTGGATGTATAAAGATTTGAAAGGAGTGGACCCTTCTATTTGTGCCCATAGAATCCCTATGACATCTAAAGCTAAACCTTCCAAACAAAGACCATACACATACAATGATGTTTACTCAGCAAAAATCAAGGAAGAGATCGATAAGTTGTTAGATGTTGGGTTCATTTATGAGATCGAACATACGGAATGGGTGTCACCTTTGGTGGTTGTACTAAAAAAGAATGGTAAGTTAAGAGTATGCATCAACCTGAAAAAAGTAAATGCTGCCACCATAAGAGATAGTTACCCATTACCCATCACGGATCATCTTTTGGAAAGAGTTGCAGGGAAGGAAGTTTACAGTTTTTTGGACGGTTTTTCGGGGTATAATCAGGTAGCCATTGCTCCTGAGGACCAACATAAAACAGCCTTTGCAACTGAATGGGGAGTATACGCTTTTAGGGTTATGCCTTTCGGCCTAACCAATGCCCCAACCACTTTCCAAAGATTGATGTGCCATGTATTCAAGGAGTTCCTGAGAAAGAGTATGGAGGTATACGTGGATGATTATGCACTTATTCAGCTATACGATCAGAACATATCCCTGAACAAGGAAAGATCTTTGCTAAATGTCGACAATATAGAGTATGCCTCAATCCATAAAAGTGTGTCTTCATGGTTCGACAAGGAAAGATATTAGGACATATTGTCTCTAAGAATGGAATCTCAACTGATGAAGACAAGATCAAAGTAATTCTGGACTTACCAAGACCAAAGACTGCTAAAAAAGTACAAGCATTTATGGGACATCGCGGATACTACCGAAGATTTATACATATGTATGCCATAATTGCTAGACCTCTTTATGCATTATTGACTCAGTTTTCCTGGACTGAAGAATGTGAAAAGGCCTTTAACAAATTAAAGAGTCGATTGAGTTCAGCCCCAATCCTTCGAGTAGCTAATTGGAACAAACCATTTCACATTCTCGTAGATGCTTCCAAGTTTGCCATTGGTTGCATCCTAGCTCAACCCGCAGATACAAGAAAGTTAGATCACTCTATAGCCTATGCCAGTAGACAATTGAATCAAGCAGAACGCAATTATACCACGACTGAAAGAGAAGGTCTAGGAATGGTGTACGCGGTAAAGAAGTTTCGACACTACTTATTGGCAAACAAATTCAAATTCTTCATTGATCATCAAGCCCTACTGTACTTAGTCAATAAGCCTTGTAATACGGGACAACTAGTACGATGGTTTCTATTGTTGATGGAATTTGATTTTGAAGTAGTTGTCAAGAAAGGGAACACCCACATTAGAGTAGACCACTTATCAAGAATGACACATGGAGAACCACCCATAGGAGTACCAGATGATCTGCCTGACACATACCTTTTCAATCTCGAAGTATGTCCTCAATGGGCAGAAAAGTTGATCCCAATACTCACATATGAGCCAATCACCAAGAGAGACCTCTCCGCAGCCCTAGAAGAAATGCATCAGTATATGCGGGGGCAAGTAAATTTGAACATTCAAAGCCGCTATTACAAACAGGCAAGTCAAGGAATGAAACAGAAGGATAAAGAACATACTCCTAAAGTACCTTCCAGATACAAAGAAATAGGGTTGGAGGAATCAAGTTCCAATGAAGAATCAAGCCCTGAGCAAGACACATTGGACACGGACATAAGAACCAAAACGCACAATGAAGAATGGACAGAGATCAATCAGATCGAAGTCACCCCTGACAATCAACAATCAACGGATAGGAACCAAGAAGCTCCCGTTGACACGGTACACATTATTCAATTGAATGATACATCCAGGATCAGCATTAAAGAAGCTCCAATCACAAATAAAGATGCAGTGCCACCCATAAAAGAGGAATTACAAACATTGGTGCACCAGGAAGTAGGCCTACAACAAAATAAGGAGCCAATCATGATTGAAGTGCCTGATGATACACGTCAAGGTAAGATTGACCACAAGGAGGCTGAGCCAAGGATACAACTCCATATTCGGCAGCCCCATGATACGACATTACATGTTGCACAAGGAAAAGATGTTACCACAGGGGAAGAACCTAGCATCCCTACCACCTGGTTAAACGTTGATGTTACTCACTTAAAACCAGTAGTCAATCAGATGATACAAACAGCCATGGATACACAACATCAAATGATGGAAACAGAGATGGATTATGACAAGGCCATGCGGGAAAAGAATCAATTTCAAATAAAGAGTGAACAACTGTCCGCAAACCTCATCCAGGCCGAGCAAGAAATTTCAGCTAAGGATACGGAGATAACCGGAGTTAAAGAACAATGTAATACACTGATGAAACAACATCATCAGCTCCAAACACAACTTGCGGATTTACAAAGACAACATGAAGCCAGCGAAGTAGACAAAGAGAGAATGAAAGCTAGAAGCAATCTGCTCGAAACGCAACTTAAAGTATACATGGAAGAAAATGATAGTTTACGCAGCCGAAATAAAGAGTTGATGAAGGCATTACTATATGACCAGCCTATAGAAAAACAGGAAACATCAATCACTGAATAGAAGGAATTGAAAGATCAAATTGAGAGATATGCAGAATTGCTGAAGCAAGAGCAAGCCCTAAGGGAAGAATGGGAACGAAGATATGTCAACGAAACCAATGAACTTAAGAAACAACTGAACACTGCCCATGGAAAACTTGCAGTGAGTTACATTGAAAACATGGATCATGTAGCAGAAATTGGTAATGAGCTGCTTACGATTAAAGAAGCACTCCGAACAACTATGGAAGAAATTAAAGAGAAGACTGAATGCATAGCACAATTAGAGACCAAGGCAGAAGAGAACGCACCAATCGGGACACCAGTAGAGCCGACAAAAGAAAATCCTACTGACGAGGTAGAGGTACGTCCTCTATCTCCCCCGATTTATAATTCTCCAATAAAAGAACAGATGGCGGACCCTTGTGATGATCATCCCATGCCATACACTGCAGAAATAGGTCAGAAGGAATGGGCACTATTGGTGTCCCGGTTGACCGAGAATTTTGAAAATGAAGTGGTCAAAAGTTATGAAAGAAGCCAAGATAAAAGGCAAAAATCTGGACACAATCATGAAGCCATTCAACATTCCGTATGGACTATTGAAAGAGAAAACAAGGCAATATATAAAGAGAATAACACAGAAACAACCAGACGAGCAGCTACACTTCAAAAATGACACATTCGCTTATACTCAAGAAGAATTTGAAGCTGCACAACCTATATGGAGAAGAAAATTTTTGGAGAAAAATCCTACATTGCGGGTGCACTGGCAAGCAGCACCATACTTATTACAGGTAAACCCTTCATTTTTCCCAACACCACATCGCCGAGAAGCCAGAGAATTTTTGGACATGCAAAAGAATGGTGCTATTAATAAACAGTGGCTGAATTATCCGCTACTTCCAAGCCCACCCCATAATTATCTACCAATGGAAGATTATATGGTAAAAACCATTGAATTTTGGCTACACTGTTATGCAACAGTACCTGATCTAACTATCAAAATGACGAATAAAATCCTCAGCATGATACTTACAGTTTTGAAGGTGTTCAAACACGCGGCATACACCTTTTTGAATTTCATTGGCATTAATCAGGGAACAGATATCCTCATTTTTTTATTTGTCTGTTATGCCCAGCCGACCCACCATCATGGCATATTATTCTAGGCTTATGTTTTTACCAAGTACATACATGCAAACATTTGAAGAAGCCTTTTTCACAGGGTTTTTTGAAATTGACTCTGAAATTTTCTTAAAGATGTCATCCAATTTAAATGCCAGACTAGTGGCATATGAGCTAAGCTTCTTCGCTGACCATAGACAGCTGCCACATTATGGTGTGAAAGCAGAACAGTGGAAGCAACTCATGATACATGAAGCCAATCTGCTTAATGAAACAGAGCAAAAAGTATACAGAACATACTCCCGTCGACTTCCAAAGCCTGTCAAGGGACAACAAAGTTCAGGAGGGGGGCAGTGTTGAGGGAGAGTCCAGCAAAAAGAAGAAAAGAGGAAGACAAAGAAAGAAGCTTCACTAAAAGATCATATTTGAAGATACATCTCTGTAAGAAGCCCCGTAGGGGCGCAACACCCATCTCTTGCACAGAGCCCCGCAGGGGCACATATCAAGTAAAAGCACGTAGGTGGAAGGAGGAACCAGGGCCAGGAAAGTATCCATGAAGATGTGCAAGAAGATATCCAACGGTTTCGAAACCACAAGAAGGTCCTTCAACATCTGGGTCTTTGGAAGGTCCAGATAAAAGGCTGAAGGATCACATCCTCATACCTTCCATTGGTGGCGTGCGTGGCAACCCGACTTAACAGGCAACATGAATGCATCAGGCCCAGAGGATGTAAAAGAAGAATCAAGAAGAGGCCATCAAAACTGAACACCTCTTTAACAAATAGGTAGAACTGACCAAAAGATGCATGCAGACAACAAACTGAAGACAAGAAGTAAAGCTTGTCAAGGGACGACAGAGACAAAGAGGGGGAGAGTGTTGCAGAGTGAAGAAGAGCACAAGGCAGAGAAAAAGATGGGCCCCAAAATTTTTCCGATTTGGACATCTTTATTTTGTATCATAATCATTTTGTAATATAATTTTCGATGTAAAAGCACTAGAGGAGTCCTCTAGATGCATCCCCACAGAAGATTAGTAGCTTACCATGTAAATTAGTAGGAAATTAGCCTTTTAGTGAATAAAGTGCCGGTCTCTTGTGTGAAAGGACCATTTTTAGGGCACATGTATATAAGTCAATTTGTGACTCTTTGTAAAGACTTTTTGCCATTGTGAGAATCAAGAGCACAGAATTTCGAATTTGTGTCTTCTCCTCTCTGTATCTTTGTGAGCTTGTATGCATGTGTGTTGCTTGGAAAGAGTGTTAGAAAGGGTTGTCTATCCATGAAAGTGTTTGTTTGCTATTGTTAAGGTGTGTGTGAAGTGTAGGAAGTGCTGAAGTGTAGGAAGGTCATTCCTGCGACTCAGTATTTTGCTCATAACTTGAAGTAGAAGTGTCAGAATTGAGTGAAAATACCACGATTGGATGCGTCTTCTCAAGAGCTTCGAAACGCATATGCTTCGCTATATTCGGAGTTCGGAGCTGAGAGAAAAGCTCAATTTACTATTGGCTACTGCTCCAAGTATCGTGACACCATGACTGACGGTTGAAGCTTATTTGGATTAGTCTTTGCCTTGTTTGCACTCTTTGGGAAGCCCATTTGCGTTGATCGTCGTTTGAATGCATGTCCTCATACACTCGGCTAGGTTTTGATACTCATCGGATTGATAAATAAAGCGTGAATCCCCACTATATGTACTTGAGGGGGATTGAGGTATAGTCTCTTTCTCCACAAGTCCCTAAGTTGGAACTTAGGTACACAATAAGGTATACAAAGAGAAAACAATCGAGAGATACCCTAGAGGTGAAATATTTGAAGTAATTCCCAAGGAATTAGTTCTAACATTAGTATTTTGCTTAAAGAATCTTAAGTTTGAGGATCCAAGAGTAGTATTTTATGCTTTGTTGCATACTATAACAAGAAAATTTCAAAGCTTGGATTGCAAATGCACTCAAAGTTATAAGAATTTGACAAAATACTCAATTTCTAGTATACGATTATGAATTTAAAGAAGATTAAGCTTAAGCATAAGTTACTAAATGATTGTGTGGATGTAGGCTTGATGGTCCAAAAACTTTACATTTTGCATCAACATAAAAGTAGGTATGGAGCTATGCGATGCTACACTTTAAAGGGGATGAATGCTCAAATTCAAGTTCAAGTTCATGGCTTTGATTTTTAAAATCTAGAAAATTGTAATATCTAGTTTAAAATTTTGTTTGGAATAGCTGAATTTGGGTTGACTCGGATGAGGGAATACTTGTTTTGGACATTATACATGGATCCAAAGTCTCAGATTGGACATAGTAGTCCTCTAGTCCCATAATAGGTCATTGGAATTTGTTTAGAAGTGAATGATAGTAATAACATCTGAGTTAGATCTCTCAAACAAACTCACAATCTCATTTGTACACATCAAATTAAAGTAAAATAGAGAAGATTTCTCATTATTTTGCTAGATCAATGCAAAAGTGGTGCAAAGAAAGTGAACAATATAGCAATTTATTTTTTTGATACATAGAATCCACCTTTTTCATGGTTTGTGCTATGGACGTCTAGTTTACACTTATCAAAACCCTTGGGGGAAAGCTACACTACAACATATCAGGGGTATACCGAGGCTTCTACCAAGGAAAATCCTCGGGCACGATTTTGCCCCAACATCGGTGTAAGGGTCAGCATACGCGTCGATAGCAAACCATTGGTATAGGCATCAATATAAGCATCAGTATGAGCGCCAATATAAGCATCAATAATTTTGACACTCATACTAGTGCCTATATCGGTGACCTGCTGGGCATACCATAGCGCATATCGATGATCATGCTGGGAGTTTCGACACGCATACTGACGACCATACATGCAAAATGTTTTTGGGCAGAGTGTGTTGTCTCTTGCTGCAGCAACATTACCATGATGTTGTGTAGCAAAAGACAATACACTCTACCCAAAGAAAACCAAGTACATGTGATGTGTACTCTAATGGCAACCAAAACATGATTTCATATAGCAAAATACTATCGAACACAAAAGAGATGAGCAGAAGGAACCATGAACCATGTACAAAAAAGTTACATATTTAATAAATGAAGCATGTACAAGAGTGTGGGAAACCACTACCATATATGAGCCAAATACAAAATGTGGCAAAGCACTTCCATATAGGAACCGAATACAAAATTATGGTGCACTATTGCCATGTATCAGTGTAATACAAAATTGTGGCAAAGCACTGCCATACATATGCTTAGAGGAATCAAAACCTTTATACCTACAATCCTGCAACAAAGCATATGCATAAAATGAGACAAATTGACATGATATTTATAAACAAAAACTAAAAATACCAAACCAAGCTATAAGCGCACCTCATCATAGATGCTCCCATGAAAGGATTGCATTGTGTCCCTCCAAGTCCTCCAACAATGCAGCTAATCCATGACGATATCCATAAGCCTCCTTAGTTCATGTCAGAGGATGAACCACTGCCAACTCCTATAATAAATATGCAAAATGTTAGATGAACATACATGTTATGCTTAACACAAAAAAATTCAATAATTAAAATGATACTTACAAACTCGTAACGCATATTGTCGTATCCGATGCTACCCAAATATGATGTTCCAACCGTATCTAGACGTGTGGCCGCTGCATCTCGCTACTCAAAATATCCTTCAAGAGTATCTTGCTGCTCATCATGAATCGATTCCCACTCCTCAGCATCTAACCATACAGGCCTCGGTAAGCCTAGTAAAAGCATCATAAGCCTCAGACTGCCGATGAGACACCAACTCACATGGCATGTGTTGAATCCACTCTGAGCTAATAATAGGATGCCCAGGTGCTGGCTCGTACTCTTCATATATTGACTCTCTAATATAATTTCTCGAATCATTATCATGTTCACTCCATTTCAACATGACAGAATGTACAAACTCTATGGAGCAAAGGTGTCATATGCATTGACGCATGGACTTTCTGGCTGTATCCATCGTCAGAGCTCCATCACGTATGCGATACATCTTGGATTCATCATGGTCATGAGCTCCCCAAGGTGTATGTGGAGATGCCATCTCATCCCATGTGGAGATGTTAGGATATATATATATATATATATATATATATATATATATATATATAAACCCTAAAAAATATAAAGATCTATTTTTTAGATATTTTTACATATATTTCATTGTATAAATTAATATTAATCCTAAAACTTTATTTAGGATGTGTTTGTGTAAAAACCCAAAAATCCTATTTTTGATATATATATATATATATATATATATATATATATATATATATATATATATATATATATATATATATATATATATATATATATATATATATATATATATATATATATATATATATATATATATATATATACACACACACACACTGTAATAGGCCTCTTTTCTAGTGAAATAATTCATTTTGAACTTTCTGAATTTCATTGTGGGGATAATGCTTAGAATGAATAATTAGGTCATTTTATGCATGTAGGAAAAATTTTGGGTTGACAAGTTTCATATTCTCTCTCTAGACCTTAGTCGCATCATGTTTTCTAGTGGAATTTTGAAGGTGAAGATGAAAGAATTAAGGAAAACTCTGTATGAGAGAAAGGTAGAGCAAGTATAAGAGAATAAAAGTGCCTGTGGGAATTTTTTGTGAATCATGTTTTAAGTACCTCGTTCAGGGTCCCACATTTAGTTCATTGTAAGAAAATGCCTTGATTTTACTCTCTCTAGAATATTGAAACTTGCAGGGCTCAAAAGTGGCATTTGGAGGTGGATATGGACTTCGGACGTCTCTAACACTATTGTGCAGATCGAAAAATTGAATAAAAGGGTCTCTCACAAGCTTAAGCTAATTCCTCATGGTTTTTGAGTTATAGGGCTTTGAAAAGTGCCGTTTGTCGCTTATTTAATTCTATTCAAATCTGTGATTCTGATGCTCACGTGTCACCATGTCTAATTATGGATATTTTTGGATATTTCTTTTTGGTGTTTTTCTCCTATTTTTGATAGGTACGCTAAAGAAAGAAAGCACACTATGATCGCATGGCTTTTTGCGAAAGTTTTGGAGAAACTTGACTTTTTCTTCTAAATTTGCGGATCGCACACTTCTTTGGGAGGGCAGCGATCAAACTCTAATATAGGGAGACACGCGCATCAACATAGGGGACACAGAGAAATCTGAGAATTACCTTGTGATTGAGAGTGAGAGTGAGAGTGTGATTGAGAGTTCGAGTGTGAATGCGATTGTGATAGCTCAGGGGTGGTCGGGAGGTAGAGGCTTCGTCAAGAAGCTATTGTCCAAAGCTATTGTAACCATTGATTCGCATCTATAATATCATAATCTTCATTCTCTGCGTCATATTTGTTTCTACTCTTTTGCATCAGATTTTTTCTTACCTTGTGCAATCTCTGTGTTCTTCTCTCCTCCGTTATTTTTGAGTGATCAAAAGATTGTGATTGGGGATAGATTGTGATTGAGGAAATGCTACAAGTGGTATTAGAGTAGAATCAATCCTCGGGAACTATGGAAGGTCTAACACAAAAGATTTGTGAACAAGAGGAGCTTATTGAGAAGCTTCTTGGAGAATTGTGCAAAGAACGAGGTGGAAAGCAACCAGAAGGAGCAACAAATTTGTTTGTGGCACTGAATGATGAAGTAGATGAAGGTGTGGGAACATCTAGTGTACCTCGTGGAAAACAAAAACGCAATTATGAAGATATGGAACCATGTGAGTTTGCCCTTAACCAAGTCTTCAAGAAGGCAAAGTTGAATGATTTTGATGGTGAGAAGAAGAGTGGCGAAGATCTTGAGGCATGGATTGAAGAACTGGAGGATTTCTTTGATCTTCGACAATTTAGTGAAGAGTACAAGGCAAAAGTTGGGATCCTACACCTGCGTGGGATCGCAAAGCTATGGTGGAAGTGGTATATGCAGACTCGAACGTGCTCTGGTCCAGTTCTATGGAAGGAATTTAGAGAACAAGCTGAAAAATGCTACTGTTCTCCACACTACCATATGGAGAAGAAGATGGAGTTCTACAATTTCCGACAACACGAAAGTGATAAGCATAGTTTATCTATTGATGCGTACAAAGAGAAGTTCCTACGTCTTCAGAAATATGCATTAGAGGTTAGTGGTAATGCTCTAAAGAGTAAATTTATTAAAGGGCTTCATGAGGAACTTCGCTATCAAGTCAAGGGATCTGGATGAATTGATTTTCTTGATGTTGTTGTGATGGTTGAGAACTTTGAGAAGATGGAGAAGTTCAATTTGCAGAAGGCAAATAGAAGCAGATTCATTGCAACAGGACATAGGCCACAAAGACTTGTTGCAATGAACATAAACAATTCAAAGAAGACTCCATCTTCAAATAACCAAGGCAAGAATCTTGCTCATGTGGAAAATCAAAGGAGGCATCAACCAATTCAGTGGCAACAAGACCCTGATTTTATTGAGAGGGCAAAAAGACTTGGTCACCCGCACAATCAAAAGTGATAAACATCATCAAGGAGGGTACAATTATTAGATTTTTTATGGATTCAGGTAGTACCCATTATTTTCTATCTTTCAAATTGGTACAAAATTTAGGGATAGCCCTAAATATGCAGATAACCAAACCTGTAGAGATAGCCAATGGACGACTACACTACATAAAAGGATATATTGAAAACCTTGAATTTACTCTTTCTGATAGGTGCTTTTTTGGAAGTTTCCATGTAATTGAGATGAAACAGAGTGATGCAATCATAGGCATGGATTGGTTAGTTAAAAATTCTGCGACGATTAATTGTGAACAAAGAACGATCACTTTAAAGCTAGATGATGAATCTATTCATATTCTAGGTGATGCCTATAATCCCAAACCTATTCTTATTTCTGCTATGCAGATAATTAAAGTTATACATGATGGTTGTAGAACATTTATAGTGTATGTAGACAACCTCCATGAAGAAGATAATGAGGAAAGTGTTCCGAATTATGTTGGAAATCTTTTGAAAAAATACGCAGATGTATTTCTAGAAGAGTTGCCTGGTATACCTCCACCTAGGTAGATTGACCATGCCATTGACCATATCCAAGGAGTGAACCTTATTCAAGAGCACCGTATAGATTTAACGTCAATGAATTAAAGGAACTTAAGATTCAATTAGATGATCTTCTGAAGAAAGGCTTGATAAGACCGAGTGTAGCACCTTGGGGTGCACCTGCTTTATTTCAGAAGAAGAAAGACGGCTCTTATAGATTATGCATTGACTATAGGGGGTTGAATAAAAGAATAATTAAGAATAAGTATCCACTCCCTCACATAGATGACTTATTAGGTCAATTAAGTGGAGCGAGTGTATTCACTAAGATTGACTTAACATCTGGATATCACCAAATTAGGATCAAAACAGAGGATATTCCTAAGAGAGCTTTTCAAACACGATATGGTCACTATGAGTTCACAGTTCTACCTTTTGGATTAACAAATGCTCCTGTCTTTATGTGCCTGATGAATAATATTTTTCACGATTACCTAGATGAATTCATCTTAGTATTTCTTGATGATATATTCGTATACTCTAAAGATGATTCTGAGCATGTAGTACATCTCAAGAAGACTTTTCCAACTCTTAGGGAACATAAATTGTATGGAAAAAAGAGTAAGTGTTTCTTTGCTAAGGATAAACTTGTGTATCTAGGAAGAGTAATATCAAAGGAAGGAATCCTTATAGATGAAGATAAAGTAAAAACAATAGTTGATTGGCTGATTCCTAAGACTGTAAGGGA
Source organism: Ceratopteris richardii (assembly GCA_020310875.1). Classification (NCBI taxonomy): domain Eukaryota; kingdom Viridiplantae; phylum Streptophyta; class Polypodiopsida; order Polypodiales; family Pteridaceae; genus Ceratopteris; species Ceratopteris richardii. The sequence goes on from CM035424.1 coordinate 46,233,412, forward strand.
TGTTAGAAGCTTTCTTGGGTTGGCACAATATGAAAGGGCACATATTAAGGATTTCTCTAACATAGCTACTCCTCTCACAGAATTGACTAAAAAAAAGAATGTAGGATTTGCGTGGAGTGATGCCTGTCAAAAATCATTTGAAACATTGAAACAAAAAGTCGTTGAGAATTGTGTTTTGAAAGTACCAGAGATGGGGAAGCCTTTTATGGTTGCATGTGATGCAAGTGGTAGTCAGATAGGATGTGTTCTTTCACAAGATGGCAGGGTGTTCGCATATAAGTCCAGAAAACTAAGAAAATATGAACTTAACTATCCTACTCATGATTTAGAAATGCTTGCTGTTGTGCATGCACTTAAGCATTGGAGTCGTCTATTGTTAGGGGTTAAGTTTGAATTGAAAACAGATCATCAGAGTCTAAAATACATCTTCACACAACCATTGCTTAACAACAAGCAAAAGCGTTGGATTGAATTATTAAGTGAGTATGATTTTGACATTAAGTATCTGGCTGGTAAGGAAAATAAGGTTGCTGATGCATTGAGTCGGAGACCTTTGTGTAATCTTGTTTCTGTAATAAATTCTGATTTTCTCAATCAAATTCAAGAAGAGATAAAATAGGATCCTTTTTATGCACCTATTTTCCATTCTCTGAATGCAAACAGGGGATCAATACATGAGGAAAAATTTCATTTGCAGAATGGAACATTGTATTGTAACAATCGGCTATGCGTATCTTCCGAATCTCCATTAAAAGTTAAAATATTGCATGATTTTCATGATGCACCTTTTTCTGCACATCCAGGTTATTCAAGGACCTATGTTAAAACAAAGTATTCTTACTTTTGGCCATGTATGAAGCGGGATATTAGAAAATATGTAAGTCAATTTTTGAAGTGCGAACTTGAGTTTAAGAGGATGTCTGAAATGCATCAACCTTTGGATGTTCCAAATCAGAAGTGGGAGTCTATTTCTATGGACTTTATCACTAAGCTACCTATGACCAGAGGTAGGCATGATACCATATTTGTTGTAGTCGATCGGCTTGCCAATATGGCACATTTCTTTCCTATGAAAAAGACTGATACTGCATTGAATAATGCAAGAATCTTTGTAAAAGAAATTTTTTGATTGCATGGAATGCCTAAAAGCATAATTTCTAATAGAGATTCTAGATTTACGTTGAGAGGGGCATTAAGGAAATGGCCTCTAACACTTTCTCGATGCTCAACTCATAAACAGAGAATGGAATTGAAGAAGAGGGACACCAAGCTCCTACAAAATCACTCACATGAAAAACACACAGCACTGCCAAGGCAAGCGTGGTCCGCGCCGCCTTGTCACACAAATACAATGGCACTCTTAGGGTGGGGATGATCACGCTACCCTCTTAGTACACTTAAACACAATCAATACAAAGGTACTCTTAAGGCAAGGGTGATCCGCACCGCCCTCTTAGTACCAACGCACAAAACACAAATCATTCACAAGAATGAGATTCTCAATGAAAAGAGGAGCCAAGTGGTACCACAATTTTCAATGGGTTTGGGGAATGATGGAGAAGAGGGAAGGAAGATGGAAGAAGTAGGAAATGAGAGAAGAAGAGAGGGTGTATTGGATAGAATAAGAAAAGATTCAGGGTAATGGAAAGGGAAGGAATTGGAGAAATGAACTTGATTGAAATAGAAAATATTACAAAGACATGGGGGACTTACAAATTAGGAGCTTGTATAGCTCTCTCAATACAATGACATAGGGTAAACTCCTCCTAGGTTTGGAGTGCTCACTACACCTGCATCGGGTACTTGCATACAACTCTTCTTGTTTTGAGGGCACCCAAGGGGGTCCTTTTATAGGTCTTTTGGGAAGATATTTGGAGATGATATTATTTGGGAGAATCTTCTAGATGTGACACTTGTATGGTGGAAAATACAACATTGACAAAATCCTAGAAGATTTTTCGCCATTCTAAGGTGTTCATCTTATCCCATATGGTCATATCTTTGTTTTTTTCATGAAAAATCATAAAAATACTATAAATAGCACCTCAATTTTGTGGGAATGAGCCTCAAATCCGAGTTTGGGCGTTTGGAATATTTTATGCATGGTTTCGGGCCCAAAAAGTCAATCACATGTGTCCCATTTATCAAGAATCTTTTTGTAGGACTCAAAAGTCTACCATTCATTACAGGTAAGGGTAGCTACTTTAGTAGGTGGGGCCCACCTTATTCTTGGATTTTTATTTCCTTCAAATACATATATTTATGGTTTCCATGAAGGTTTGAAAAATACGAATACTATAGGGGTACATATCTATACATAAGGTATTATTAAGGAGGGGTTTCAAAAAATGTTCCCTCATACTTAGCCCTCCCCTTAGCTAGAGCCATTCATGTCTCTAGCCTTCAAAGAGTTTGTTGATGCTCCAAGGCGGGTCATCTTCTTGTACTACTGATATGTATTTCTCCCTTTATTGTTCCAGTTGTTCATTGCTTTCTTCTATCCTCTGCCAGTATTTCTTTAACCTCCATCCATTGACCTTTGTCTTGTGAAGCTTCCCTGACATATCCATGAGTTGATAGCTTCCATTCTTGAACTTTGTCTTGATCAGAAACGGTCCTTCTCATCATGGTTGGAACTTTGTATCATGCTTGTTATCAAAACGATTATCATACCTTAAAACAAGAGTTCCTTCCGTTAACCCTTTATCCTTTAGTTGTTTGTTGAATTCCTCCCTTCTTTTCTCTGCTTGATTGATGTAATGTTCCACTACAAGCTCCCTTTTCATACTCAATTGTTGTAGATATATAAGCCTCTTTTGAATGACCTCTTCTTCACTTTCTGCACTTTCTTTTAGCAGTACACGGAGACTTGGGATTTCCACTTCTATTGATAATAAGGCTTCTTGTCCGTACACTAAATGAAAAGGAGTGAATCCTAAGGATGCCTTGTAGGATGTGCGATATGCCCATAATGCTACAGTGAGGTGCTGGTCCCATTCCTTAGGATGCTTCTTTACCTGCTTACTGATGATTTTACAAAGAATTCCATTGGTCTTTTCAACAAGACCATTACATTGAGGATAATAGGTGTGGAGTATCTGTGCCTTATGTTTAATCTAATCAATAGATCATTCAAAACAGTTGATCTAAAACCTGGACCATGATCAGACACTATCTCTAAAGGTATCCCAAATCTACAACATATGAAATCATAAATGAACTTCCCAATATCTTGTGCGGTTGTCCTTTTTGTGCTAGCTGCTTCTGCCCATCTAGTCATGTAGTCCACTGCCACAATGATGTACTCCTTCCCTGAGCTTGTCCTTGGTAGGGGTCCAATTGCATTGATTCCCCATTTCTCGAATGGCCCATAAGATATGACTAGTGTCCTTGGTTCATACATAAGCCTCTTATTTCCTGTAATCTGACATTTATTACATGTTTTACACCAATATTGAACATCTTTATGAAGTGTAGGCCATTTATACCCTGCTTGAAGTACTTTCATTATCGTTATTTCAAGTGAGAAGTGTCCTCCACATGCATGATCATGACAAGATTCCAGAATGCTCTTTATTTCATCTGATATGGGGACCCTTCTGTGAAGAGATGGATAAGTATGTGCTTGAAGATGAAGAGGTGTTGCAAAATCCTTGATCTACACCAGCCAATTGAACTCCAGGAGTATATGGTGGGCCCTTTTATCTTACCAATGGATGTATTAGACACCCTATGTACCTTGGAAGATCACTCTAAAAAATATAGATCAAAACAGATAAGTTGGAGTTAGCTCAGAGGTGAAAAACTTGCTATTTTGGTTCATACACTTGTCCACTGTTTTGCATAATTCTCTGAGCACAGCATCAATTAGCTTAATTCCTCTTGGGGAAGTTTAGTTAACTTAAAGAGCTAACGTTCAAGAGTAATCTCATCAAAAATAATAAACCACACACTGAGAATGAGTTTTAACAAGTGATGATATCATCCCGATTTTCACGGGCTGCTACAGTTTGAGACCAATGAGCAAAAAAATGAACATAACTCAAAATCTAGGAATCCAATGATTATGAAAATTTGTATGGTTGTACTAGCCAATAAGTTAAATCCAACAAGCTTTAAATCATTGAATTTGGATAAGTAACCACTGAGAAATGGCTCTGACAAGATGAGTGAAAAAGTCGGGTACCTGACAGAGAAGTGAAGATGAACATACATTGTTGACTTCAATTGAACATAACTGAAGATTGCAACATCCAAATGAAATGAAACTTTTTGAGCATATATTAGACTTATAGATCTAACTTTAACAAGTAAAATCACTGAAAATGATGCACCAAGCGCAGAGAAACAATCTCTGCAATCTGACTGAGAAAACTGAGAGATATGGCACTGAGTAGTACACTTCACAAGAACATGGACATATGAACTCAAATAATCATGAAAATGAAATTATATTGCTTGTACAATACAATGAATTATTGATACATATGTGTGCCTTGTAATCACACCTTGATATGGCATAAAGCTCAGCTCTTGGAGGTCTTCACATAGGTCTCTCTAACCACAACTAAAACTGCCATCTATTTATAGTTGAGTTTGGGAGGCTAACTTCCCTCAATCACTCTCCAATCAATCAATGATTGATTTGATTCTCCACCTACCACAAATCACGAATTCATGGCTCCTCTTTCCCTTTTTGATCAAGTGGACTCAACCACTTAAGATTCTTTCACTTTTACATTAAGTAAACTCTTCAAAAGTTACAAGAGGTAGTTCACAAGTGAACTTTACATAGTCTTCATTTTAAAGATTCTTTTATGACTTTGTGGGACTCAAGCCAATACTTAGGCTTGTCATAGACTTGCTCCAACACCTTCTAAGGATAAGATCCTTACCTTTCTCATAGAGATGATCTCCTATGAGTTGGTACTGTAAAGCCTTCTTCGCTAATCTATGCCTTTGTACCTTGTTGAGGTGATTGGGTGCTTCTCCAGTTTCAAGAAACTCGATGATATCTTCTAATCCTTCTTGACCTACAAATTTGTTGTCTCCCAGCTTCATGGATGCTATGAAGCCATCAAATTGCTCATTTGCTAATGCATCTGCTTCCTTATTTTTGGTCCTTGGTACATGACATAGTTGAGTGTTATCAAATTGTTTCAATAACACTCTTACCTTTTTCAACCATTCAAACAAATTTGGGCTTTTTCAACACCAAACATTTTGTAATTGCTTAATTATCAACATTGAGTCTCCTTTGATGATCAAACTTTTGATACCATGTTGAACACATTCATGCAAGGCCTCACATAGTGCTGCATATTCTGCTTCATTATTTGAATGAGCATTAGGAAGAGCTATACCTTTCGTGAAGATGAGCTGTTTGTTTTGGTCGTATATCAAAAATCCTCCTATTGCTTTGTCGACCTGCTTCTTATATGCACCATCAAAAAATACAGTATATGCATCTTCAATATCTTCTTCATGCAAGGTTGCTCCCCTCTCCCTCTCATTGGATATTTTCCTCTCCCACTTCTTGTAGGTGAGTATGTCTGCAAGACTGGCTCTTGTGCTTTCCTCTACTACAAAAGTATAGTTATATTCTTGAAGTTCAAGAACCCATTTAGCTATTCTAGATGAGATGCTCATATGTTGTGCCATGTATGGAAATGCATGATCTGTTGTAAGAATAATGAAAGGCCTAGCAAGAAGGTAAGATCAAAACTTCCTTACTCCAAACATAAGTGCATACATGAGTTTCTCTGCATCTGTGTATCTCTTCTCATTTTCTTTCATTACCTTGCTAGCAAAGTAAACAGGACGCATGTGAGATATCTTTGTATCCTTCTGGAGTAAGACCACTCCAATTGTTTCTTCACCTGCACTTGGACACACATAGAAAGTCTCTCCCATATTTGGTGGCATCAATGTGGGAAGAGTGTTGAGTACTCTTTTGATTGAACCGTGACATGTAGCGTACCTTTTGTAAAAAAGTGAGGGTTTGCTTTGTTGTTGTTGGAGGAGGTAGAGCCAATAAGGCTTCCACTTTGGATGGATCAACTTGAATCCCCTTTTCTGATATGAGATGTCCAAGGAGAACTACTTCTTTCTCAGCAATATGACATTTATCAAGATTCAATTGACCCCCAAGCTCATATAATCTTTTTAAACCTTCTTCAACTTTTTGACAATGCATGGCTCTAGTGCTATATATGCAAAAGTCATCCATGTACACCCTTATTGATGATCCAAAGAATGGTTGAAAAACATAGTTCATAAACCTTTGAAATGTTGCAGGTGCATTGGCTAGGCCAAAAGGAATTACCCGATAAGCAAAGCATCCCCATGGCATAATGAATGTGGTCTTCCTTTGGTCCTCCTCAGCTATCCGAATTTGAAAGTACCCTGAGTATCCATCACATACAGTGTACCTTTCATGACCTGCCACTTCATTTAGAATCTCATCTTGGAAGGGTAGTGGAAAATGATCTCTCATTGTTGCTGCATTTAAGGGTTTATAGTCTACACACACCCTCCATTTACCATTCTTCTTTGGGGTAACTACTACTGGAGACACCCATTCTGAATTTGATACAAGGTAAATGAAGCCAACCTTTATGAGTCTATTTACCTCATTTAATAGAGCTTCTTGTTGAAGTGTCGCGATCCTTCTGAGCTTTTGCGCCACTGGCTTTGCTTCTGGCTTGATGTCGATAAGATGTTGAATAGCAGTTACACCTTGTATCTCATTATAATCTTTAATGAACAATTTGGGGTACCTTTTGAGCATGTTTATGTATGTGGTCCTTTCTCCTGAGGTGAGATCTTCCGCTAGCATCTTTTGGAGATCCTCTTCAGGCATGGAGTCCTCACTTTGTGGTTGTTGTAGATCATCCTCTTTTCCTCCATCTTCTTTTCCTTGAAAGATCACGCCCATGACTTCAAGTGTTGATGAATCACTTTGATTTGTCGATTCCTCATTGCTAGAATCGCTATCATAACAAGAACTTTCTTCATCTACTGTTGTTTCATACATGTGATCTTCCTTCTTTTGGTCCTTCAAATCATACGTAACTGACTTTGTTCTATCATTTGGTTTGAGAACTAGAAGGCCAAAACCCCATTTTTTATCTGCTTTCACTGCAATTAACCATGGACGTCCTAATATGATAGGGTAGCCCTCCCCCTTGGTTGCAATGACATACATATCCAAAGCAACCTCTATATCACATATCGTGATTCTTAAATTTTCAATTACACCAACACATTTAACAACACTATTATTTTCCATTTTAGCTTGATATGCAAATGGTCCTGTTACATCCAAGCCTAACCCATGCATTGTTTTTTCTGTCATCACACACATCTGTGCTTCGCCATCCACGTATACATTCGAAACTCTTCTTCCTTTCACATACGCATCCACTATGGGTACCACATCATCACATGCATTGGCTCTTATAAGGTTAAGTTTCTTGTTTTTAGACCTCCTAGTGCTTACTAGCTTGGACCATTCCCTTCTACTTTTTGAAGATAATTGGAGTAATTGTGGCCAAGTGATATTTGGTTTTTGTGTGGATATATCCTGTTGAAGCTCAAGGTCAAGGACAAAGCATGGAAGCACATAGCTTCAAGGTCAAGGACAAAGCATGGAAGCACATCAGGGAAGTGGACACACAAGAAGAAGGAGCAAGTAGGGAGCTCCAAGAAGCACCTGTCAAATTTTCAAAAGAAATCCCTACAAAAATAGTGATTTTTATCACTAAAAACCATTGTAAATACCATTTTCTATTGGAGTATTAGAACTAGCATGCTACCATTTTTCAATTTTTAGACTCCGTTTGAGCCCTCAAATAAGCCCTGGAACTTTTAACTAGGCCAGACACTAGGTCTGGACAGGGCCAAAACCACTCAAAAAACTATAAAAAGGGCTGGAGAGCTCATTTTTGGGGGTTAGCTTGTTGTAGATTTCAGCTTTGTAAGAGAGCTCGTTTGCAATCGAAGATCTTCCATTGTTCCACTCTTTGCTCTTACCTTGTGTGCGTGTGTGTGTATGTGTGTGCATGCTTGTGTGCTTTCACTCATGCACTTGTGTCATCACTTGCTCACGGTCTTCATACCGGTCCTCACGTCTCCACTATGAGGTGAAGCTCCTCACGTTGGTACTTGCCATTGTGCTAGAGTGACACCAAATTTGGCATCGTTGTCAGGGAGAGAGCTTGGAGGACGAGCGTGTGACGGTAAGACGTAGAGTAGCAACGTTGGAAGGTAAAAAAAAATCACCATTTTCAGTTCAGTCTCTGAGTTTTTCTTCTTCTTCATCTTCATCATCATCACCATCTTCTTCCCTCTTCACATTCTCTGATTTTTTCCATTTTCGATAGTACATTCACTCATTTTTTACTCGTGGCTGTGAGAAACAAGCTTAGGGGGAGTTGAGAACCAAAAACGCTGAAGAAAAACACTTGAAAAACTCGCAAAAATACCAAAATCTGGGCGACAGTATCGCGGCGTGAGAGGAACAGCGCCTGGTATCGCGAGTGGCGTATCGTGATTGGGGAGGGTGATTTTGCATCTGCAGGCTGATAGAAGTGAGAAGAAGGACACAAGGTACTCATATTTGCAAAAATTTTTGAATTTGGGTGTGAAAATCTCCAAGTATCGTGTCCGGTTGAGATTTGGTATCGCGATACCAGAACTCCCATGTATCACGATACTTGTTGAGGTATCGTATCGTGCATGCCCACTTGAGGTGTCGTGATACTATTCTGGTATCGTATCGACAAGTGTTGGTATCGCGATCGCGGTCATCCCAGTGGTATCGTATCGTGGTCCACCAGGTATCGTATCGTGCACTTTGCAGTATCATATCGTCAGCCAAGTTGGTATCGTATCGCCTCTTGTTTTGGTATCGTATCGTGCAAAGATTCAGTATCGTATCATCTGATTTTTGGTATCGTATCGCGAGGTCAAGTGGTATCATATCGACTGGAAGGTATGTATCGTCTAAGAGAGCAGTATCGTATCGTGGGAGTTGGTATCGCCTTGGTGGTATCGTATCGTCTAAGGTGGTATCATCTGAAGTGGTATCGTGTAAGACAAAGGTATCGTATCGTGGAAAATCTGGTATCGTATTGCCTGTCCTGAGTTCCCAGAGAGATCCTGTTTCCCTGTTTTAACCCCCAAAACCCTGAACTGGCATAACTTTCTCATACGAAATCCGTTTGCTGTGATTTTGGTATTTTGAAGTTGACCCTCAGGGAAACTAGAAAACCAAGGAGTTCCAAAGGATTTTGAGCAATATAAGAGAACTTTGGGACTAGAAGACAAGGCTTATGAACCTAAGATCTAGTAGACACCTAGGCAAGGATAGACAAAGCATTAGATCATCTGAGGCTAGTGTCAACCATACAGCCAAGTCTTGGGCTCAACAGCTTAGTGGTTATCCTTACACACTAAGTTCAGAAATCAGTGACTCAGAAATGTCTTTTAGCATGGAAAGACCCACACGTAGCTCAGGCAATGCCTATTTACAGACACCAGAAGGTCCCTATAAGACCCAATTGGAATATATCAGGACCAACCAATTAGGTGCTCGCATCTATGAGGATGGGCTAAGACGATCAGTGGTTCAACTCAAAAATCCTGACCAACCCTTTGGACTTGAACACCCAGTGGTCAAGTTCGAAGAGGGTGCATACATTGATAAGGAAGGAACCATGTATGTGGTTACCAACTTACCAGACAGGACAGATGAGTTTGGAAACATCATTCCTGAGAACGAGATAGGAGACCTAGAGCAAGGAGACCTAGGACGAGAACCCAAGACCCCTAGAGGTAAGTCAGTTTTGACCAGAGTGATCACTCCAGAATGGGTTTCCCAAGACAACAAAAGCATAGAGCTATTCTTGAATAGAGAAACGGAGGAAGCCTTTTGGAGATTTAGGCCAGATCAACCAAGCCCTATAGTCACCATCTATGAGTTCAAGGATCCAGAAACACCGGGGAAAGTTGTCTATCTAGATCACACATCTGAGAAAATGTTCTTGGTAACAGAGCAAGATAGGCATGCATACACTTGGCAGGGTGAATCAATTTTCCCTCCACCAAGATCTAATGTTTCCCAAGGCCTCCAAGGAGTCGGATCATCCAAGGCTCATGAAACCCAGAGGGAAAGAAGTAGAGAGAGACCTGAGGTAAGCTTTGCAAACACTGTGGGTAGAGACAGATTGGGATATGGAACGGAAAGACCTGAAAGGGAGAGACATAGAGTTCATAGGCATCAAAGAGATGATCATGATTTCCCATTGCCTAGACCACGAGAGCACTCGATAACCCTTAGACCCTCTCAAGTGGTTAAGACAATGAAGAACTATTTTGATGGGTCAGGAGATCCTTATGATCATGTGGCCGAGTTCAAGCAAGTGTTAAGAGCTGAACAGGTCGAGGACTTGTTCAATCAGTTCGAGGCATTTGGTTTGACTCTTAAGGGTACTGCCTTAGCTTGGTTTCAACCCCTGAATAGTCGCAACTATCGAGAGATAGGCCAACTGCTAGAGGAATTCATTGTAGAATTTTCCAAGAGTGGTATCAGGCATAATACATCATCCTTGATCCATAGCTTCAAGCAGACACCTCAAGAAACAGTGCGACTTGCAGGAAGACGATTCAGACAGTACATAGAAAGATGCCCTATTCCAGAGTTGCCCGCACCGGCCAAACAAGTGGCCTTAGCAAGTTGCCAAGAAGCTAGGAGTTCAAAATAGACAAGCACCAAGGGTCACTTCATTGAAGCGATGCTACAATTGTGGAGGAGACCACATGGCTAATGTTTGTCCGACGATGGCTCAACCCCAAGGGAACCCTAATGCTCTGTATTGCACTATTGAGAGAAAATACACGAACCACACGGCTCAAGATTGTCCATACAACAGGCAGGCTATCAACCAAAATTATCAGCAACCTTACCAGCAGGGTAGGTATCAGAATCAATACCAACATCCATATTATAGGCCCCAACAACAATATCAGGCACCATATAGGCCGTAACCAGTCCTAGGAAACCAACCACCAGCTCCTACCAATGTGATCCCAGTTAAGTATGCAGTGGTAGAGGAGAACCTTAATAGAGCATTGGTGCCAATAACCCCTTTAGTCCCAGAAAATGACTCTCATGCTCATGGTTCAGACTACTCCCATGAAGATAGTCCACATGGTTATTACATAGAGTCACCTGAGCATAGTGACAATTATTCACACCAATATGAGGCACCACCTATGGAACAAAATTGGGAGCCGGAATACTCCAATGTCATGTACACAAACCCCAACCCTATGCCCCAATCAAGACAAGTAAGACCACAAGCCCCTAAAGGACCATGTTTTAGATGTCAGGGTGACCATTTCATTCGTGAATGTCCCCACTCACCGACTCCGGGACAAGGACAAAACATCACAATACAAGGCTTTTGTCTTGAGTGTGGAAAAGAACATCTCCTAAGAGATTGTCCTAGGAACCCCTCTAGTGCATCTAGGGTTACACCCATTAATGTAGTCGGCTTAGTGGTAGATTCAAGTTCAAGTAGCAATAATGTGGCTCCTATACAGGTAGTTACTAGGGCACAAGCTGTACAACAAGAAAAACTAGTTGAGAAATCAGATTCGAGTGAATCAAGAGAGCCAAGTAAGAGGAAAACAAGAACTTGGAAGGATGCCAGAGAGAAAGCTAATCGCAAGTGGAACAAAAAGTTATCTAAACTAGAAGAAAGCCTAAAAGACGCAAAAACAAAAATAGAAGACATTGCATCTCAAAGCCCCTCGCATGCCGAAGCTCCATCCACTCCACCTCATCCCAACCCACAACCCATTGTAAATAAACCCCAACCAGGGTCTGTTCTTGCAGATCCAACCCCAGAAGGCTTGGACATGATGTTCAAAGCCTACCAAGCTTGACTTCAAGAAGGGCCAAATGCTGCAAACCTAGAAAGAGTTACCTGAGAGCAGATTTAGAGATTGAACGGACAAAAATGTGCATGAAGATTGTAGAGCTAGCTCAGGCTATGCTTGAAACTAGTCAATCGTTCAATCAGACAAACTCTATCAAACCGGATTTGCATTTCCAGGGCTTACTAGAAAGATTAGAGCAATTGGTAAACAAGCCACAGGTTTCTTTACCTCTACAGGCTCAACCTGTTATTGAAAGAGGAAGCTTACCACCAATGAAATCTTATGTTCCTGATTCTATAGATGAGGGAGCACCTCTTTCAATGCACCAGTACTCTCAAGAGTTCTTGCGGGAAATACAAGAGGAGAAATGGGCCAAGGAGAAGGGTAATCCCCCTCCTATTCCTGAGATTGATGACCTTCATGATCAATTTCCCCAAGACATTCCGTCTATCTATGGAGATCAAACAGAGCAACAAGAGGATGAGAGATTAAATTTTGAATCTAATTCTTTACAAGAGTTGCCACAATTCACAGGCCCATGGGAATCTGAATCTCTTCAGATCAGAGCTCCCACAATATTGGTAAGGAATGAAGACTCAGTTTTTCCAAGAAACACTGACGTCGTGAAGAACACTAAGGTTTAGTGTCATCTCACTGTGGAAGAGCTGCTCAAAGCAAAACCTGAGCTATGGAATCATGTGAAGGATCAGGTTCCAGAACTTGATTCCAATATGCCAAAAGCAAGCTCTAAGCAAAAAATTCCAGAGATACCTCTAGACAAGATAGGAGACATGAGCGAAGGTGAAGAAGGTAATACTTATCTTCCAATCACCTATCAAGGTTACACAACCAAAGCAATCGTAGATTTAGGTGCTAGTGTTGCTATTGCGACCACCTCCTTGTGGAAGCGATGGGGCAAACCCACGTTAAGACCAACAAGAATGAAGCTTCAAATGGCAGATGGTCATTTTGAAAGACCTCTAGGATTGCTTGAAGGGATAACTCTAACCACTTGTGGTGTAGAGTTTGAACACACATTTGCTATATGTGACTTTGAAAAAAATAATGTCTACGAGATGATCCTAGGAAGACCCTTCCTACAACAATTGCAAATAGTACAGGATTGGGGAACCAACTCCTTGTACTTACAACACTTAAGGGTCACCACCAAGGTCAATTTGAAGGATTACACCTTCAGAGATGTACCACCCCTACAGTGGAATCCTATCCACAAAGCGAAAGAAGATTTTGTCTCTGTGCATTCTGGAAGTTCACCTGATCCATCCTGGCTGCATGAAGATACTCATTTATGGATGTGCAAGGTTGCAGAGGAAGAGGAAAAGCGCTTGAAAGCAAGAGAAGAAGGAACTCCCCAAGGAGATAGACCAATCAAAGACCCAGCCTATACACCGATGATATTTCCAGATGAGGAATTTGAGCCTCATGGTTGGGCTGAAATCTTAGCTACCATGGACATCGTAGTCAATGAAGAACAATGGACACCTCATTGTGATGAGGAGGGTTATGATATTTCAGTGTTCATGTGTCAGCCCTTGTTGAGAGAATGTGACCCTAGTAACATCATAGAAGAAGAAGAGAATGATGATGATCTAGAGTCCATTGTGATGGATAGTTGCTTCATCTCAGAGGAGCACTATCTAGAAGATGTAGGAGTATTGACTCAAAAAGAAGAAGAACCCCTCACAAGCATTAAAATTGTAAATGCAAAGGATGGAAGTGAAGGAGGTCAAAAGAAAAAGAAGAGAAAAGCCGTGAAACAAGAAGAGGAGGAATCATTGTTTTAGGTACCAGAAAATTTCAAGAAATATGAAGTTGAAGACCGAAAAATTTTGGTACGAATGCCTAAGAGAGAGGCTATTATAGGAGAATCATATGATAACAAAGAAAAGACAAAAAAAATTGTAGTAACCATTGAAGAGAATGAAGAGCGATGTACGTACATAGGAGATGACCTAAGTGCAAAAGAGGAAGTAGAGCTTGTAGCTCTGTTAAGGGAATATAGGGACGTGTTTGCGTGGCACTATAGAGATTTGAAGGGAGTAGATCCAAAAATTTGCTCTCATACTATCCCCATGACTGTTGATGCCAAACCCACCAAACAGAAGCCCTACACATATAATGATACTTATGCATCCAAAATAAAAGAAGAAATTGACAAGCTGATTGAAGCGGGATTTATCTATGAGATCGAGCATACTGAGTGGGTGTCCCCCATTGTAGTGGTGCCCAAGAAGAATGGGAAGTTGCGAGTGTGTATTAACCTCAAAAAAGTTAATGTTGCTACGATTCGAGATAGTTATCCGCTTCCAATCACCGAACATTTATTGGAGCGTGTTGCAGGCAAGGAAGTTTATAGCTTCCTTGATGGATTTTCAGGTTACAACCAAGTAGCCATTGCCCCAGAAGATCAACACAAAACAGCTTTCGCCACAGAATGGGGAATCTTTGCATTTTGTGTTTGGTCTCACCAATGCACCTACAACATTCCAAAGGCTCATGTGTCATGTCTTCAAGGAGTTCTTGTGAAAGAGCTTGGAAGTATATGTGGATGATTTATGTGCTCATTCCCAAGAAAGAAGATACCACATCCTTGAGCTCAGACAGATTTTCAACAAGTGTAGAGAATATCGAGTTTGTCTAGACCCAGAGAAGTGTGTATTCATGGTACGACAAGGTAAAATCTTAGGTCACATTGTTTCTAAAAATGGGATATCAACAGACGAGGACAAGGTAAGAGCCATAGCAGAGCTGCCGAGACCAAGGAACGTTAAAGAGGTACAAGCCTTTATGGGCCATTGTGGATATTACCACAGGTTTATCCACATGTACGCCATCATTGCTAAACCTCTTTGTGGATTGTTGACAAATTTTGAGTGGAACGATGAATGTGAAAAATCCTTCAATGAGCTAAAAAGACGTTTGTGCTCAGCACCAATACTGACCACCCCTGATTGGATTAAACCATTCCATGTCCATGTGGATGCATCCAATCATGCAATAGGATGTGTGCTAGCACAACCCACAGGTGAAGGAAACCTAGATTTGCCGATAGCATATGCTAGTAGGCAATTAAATGCAGCTGAACGAGATTATACCACAACGGAAAGAGAAGGCTTAGGCATGGTATATGCTGTAAAGAAGTTTAGACACTATCTATTGGCCAACAAGTTCAAGTTTTTCACCGATCATCAAGCTTTATTATATTTGCTCAATAAACCTTGCAATACAAGACGCTTAGTAAGATGGTTTCTCTCCCCAGCGATCCTCAGTAATAATCGTTATATTCTGACATGTACAGATTATGCTACCAGATGGGCAAAAGCATGGGCTTTAAGGTCCACCACAGCTGTTTCGGTGGCAAAGTGTCTAATGAAAGATATTTTCCCGCGTTTTGGCTTACCTCTGGAGCTTGTTACCAATCAAGGCACGCATTTTGTTAACAACTTAATGAAAGTACTCACCCATTCTTTTCAGATAATGCATAAATTCAGTTCTCCTTATTATCCTCGTGCTAATGGTTTGGCTGAAAGTACAAACAAAACCTTGTTGACTATGCTTCGGAAACTGATTATAGAATCACCGGAAAGATGGGATCAGCTGTTACCTGCAGTATTATGGGCGTACCGGACTACATACAAGGTAGCAACAAGATTAACCCCTTTCAAATTGGCTTATGGTTTGGAAGCCATAGCACCAATGGAGATTGTTGTGCCAAGTTTACGTGTGGCCATCAATCAGAAGTTGTCACCGGAAGATTCCCTGCCATTTCGATTGGATACACTCAGAAAACTTGATGAGCATCGTTGGGAAAGTTTTTTGACTATTGAGGAAGTACAGTTAAGACAAGCTCGAACACATGATCGATATCTAAAAACTCCAGTTTTTACGGTGGGGCAACTTGTACTCTTTTACAATGCAAAATTGAATCGCTCTGCTGCAAACTTCAAGTTACGATGGTTTGGTCCCTACCGGATTTCTGAACAGGTGGGCCCAGCCACTTTTTGGTTGGCTACTTTGACTGGCATTACTCTTCCGAAGGTGATAAATGGTTCAAAGTTACGGCCGTATCATCAAGCATCTGACTCTCGCTGACGTGTTCGGCGTCTTTTCATGTTATTTATTTTCTTTTTTTGTTTTTGTGTGCTTAATAAAATAAGTCTATAAATATCATCATTTTGCTACCTAATTATGATCAACAACTGCCCTACATTATCGATTCTGCTCATGCATGCACACCGCAGTTATGAAGTTATCATCTCAATATCACGCGATGATTAACGAATTTAATTGCTTCTTGGTATCAAGTATCTACTTAACCTTCTTCGTTTCGCTGTTAATCACTATTGTGTTTGCATGATTTGTGTGCTTGTGCTCTCTGTCTACCCTGCGCAGTTGTGTTCTCGTGCTTGCTATTGTCTGTGTATCATGGAAGCTCTGGCAAACTTCGCCGCCTTCCGTGAAGGACTCCCTGTAGATGTAGGTGAGTTCGTGCGAATTCGCGGGTTGGTCAATTTCGCTGAATTGCCTTGGCATTCAGTGGATTGCCACCCTTTCTACGCACAACTCATCGCCGCCAACGCTGCCACACCTGCTACACAGCAGAGTTGGCCTATCACTTCCCTGCCATCCCGTATCGTAATATCGTGCTTGCTATTGTCTGTGTATCATGGAAGCTTTGGCAAACTTCGCTTCCTTCCTGAAGGACTCCCTGTAGATGTAGGTGAGTTCTTGCGAATTCGCGGGTTGGTCAATTTCACTGAATTGCCTTGGCATTTAGTGGATTTCCACCCTTTCTACACACAACTCATCGCCGCCATCGCTGCCACACCTGCTACACAGCAGAGTTGGCCTATCACTTCCCTGCCATCCCGTACCGTAATCACTCTCCAGACCTTCTCTAATGCATTCCGGTTCTCTCTGCAAGGTAGGGAAAATGGCCCAAATCTGTCGATTGCCACAATGAATCAATTACTCCCCAGGCACTCATCCAATGAATATGGAATCCTCTGTCGCCCCAAGCCTGAAAGATCAGCACTCCAATTTTTAGTAGCTACTTAAACCTGCAGAAACGCACATATGGCATTTCGCATCCTTTCTACTCAGCAATAGATCTAGCGGCTCGAGAGCCTGTAAATTTTGCATCATACTTTTTCCGCCGCATTCACAAGGAATGCGTTTCAATCATCAAACAGGTCAACAAGGGGGATATGCCAAGATCAAGGTTACCACACATTCTCAGTTTCTTATTTCCGGTCCTCCAAGCAGCACAACCACCACCCCGAGGACCCGTTTTGCACCATGAAGAGTCTGCACAGATATTGGACGATGATGAAGAGGATGACAAAGAGATTTTCCACCTCCTCCGTCGGAAAAGAATCAAAATTAGTTCATCGGATAGTCGGGTACAAGAATCTTCCGCAAATGAGAAAGCAGATGACAAAGAAGAAGAAGGACAGGAAGAAACCTTCCATGACACCGCAACATCAATGCATCATGACTCATCAGTGCAGTCTTCTTCAGAAAAGCAACAAGAACAGCATGCTACCACCGATTCTGAAACGAGCTCGTCAAAAGAAGAATCTAAACAGCAATCTGAGCAGGAAAAGCAAGATGATGGAGAACCTATCATTAGAGAAGTTTTCAAAGAACTGCTTAGAGCAGTGGAGTCTACAGCTGCCGACCCTAATGACACTACGCAAGCAACCACCGAAAAGGTAATCGACACAACTACTATTCTTCTTACTCATCCACCCGAACCTCCAATTCAGCCCACCATCCCTGTTCCACCCATTGTCACTGAGGAACCTACCGCTTCTTCATCCTCATCACCAAATTACTCACCACCCAATTCCCATCAGCTCCTCACAACCTCTTCATCTCAGCCTCGTTCTCATCCTTCGCTTCCGTCAATTCCTGTATTTTTTTAGCTAGCATCCATGGGTCAAATGCTGATCTAGTTATCACAACAACTACCTGCACAAATGAAGCAAGTGACTGATAACATCCGGGATGAATTACAACATAAGGTTGATGTGCTGGAAGCTTATATTAGCCCACTCCAGGAAGAACTCGTCGAAGTCAAAGCACAAAATCATAATTTAAATGAACAGATTAAGGAGCTACAGGCCCGACTTGCCGAACAAGAGACAATTATAAATCAGAAAGATGTTGCCTTGGCTGAAGTCAGAACAAAGGAAGATCTATTGTGCATTACAGAGGCTGAAAATAGGCATTTGAAACAATTAGCCCAAGACAAGGAGGATGCACGTATAGCTTTAGGCAATCTGTTAGAAGAAACCAGACAACAGCTAAATGAAGCAGTACAGACAGGACAAGAGATGGCAGATTTACTTAAGAAGACTAATGAAGAACTTCAGAGAACCAAGATTGATTTATATGACGTAAACAATATTCTGAAACACAAATTGACCGTGGAAGCTCAACTACAGAAGGTGATAACAGGTGTTCGAAGAGAAAGGGATGCCTATTCCAGGACAATCCAGTTTCAGAATCAGGAAGTAGAAAGAAGAGAAAATCAGTTGGACGCTCAAAAAGAAAGATTAGCCAGAATGGATAAGCAAATTGCAGAAATGAAGGTGTCCAGGGATGCGGCATTGTCAAATGAGTTTTATTTACAAAAAGCTTTTCTGCAGACACAAGTAGAAGTTTTGATGACCCAAGTCATTTCTTTAAGTGCAGTACGTACAGACGCTCAGCTGGTAGAACCAGACATTTTGAAGCAGATGTTAGAATCAATTAAGAAGAAAATTGCCCGCACATTTAGATTAGCCAGATCTATGTATCTAGAAGGAATAGTTGATGAGCCCTAAGTTTTTTTGTAAACCTACGGGTTCGAGTCCACCGTGCGTGCCAGTGTTAGTCGGCCGCCGGGTTGGCAATTGTAAAGACTGAATCTTTTCATATTCCGCAGGAACGAAAGGTTGTTACAAAGATGTTTTGTAATCTTTATAAATCAATGAAAAAGAGACGCTTCAGTGACGATTAGTTGGATCACTAGACTGTCTGTCTGGGTGATTGATCTGTAACGTTGTTGTGGTGTGCGTTGAGTAATTCTGAGTATTCTGTTCTCGTCGCTGTCTTGCTTGTTATCAATACCTGTTCGGTTTGTGATTTACCTAGACGACCAGAAGATCGCCAGACTGTCTGTCTGAGCGAGTCGTTCTGCATAGTTTTCGTTGTGATTGTTCTGATAGTTGTGCGTACTGTGGTGTCTCTCTGTTTGTTGATGTTCTGTAAGTTGTTTGATGAAGCCCATACTCTAGTAATGACAGTTTCAGTACTGTGTGTTTGAGAACTCTGAATCATTCTGCGTCTTCTGTTCTGTTTGATTATCTGTACCTGTTTGGTAAAGATTGAGTCACTGTTATTGTCTTTATTGTTACATTAGGTTGTGTTCGGGACAGTTCTTGAGTTAATCAAGTGATTCTGTATTATGGTACTGAATAGTTATTGCGTTGTATGCTGAGAGAGCCTTAACTGGAGTGTGTTCGATAAGCTTGGAAGAGTCCGATTACAGATAGGAAGATTGTGAAGCGTAACAGATTCTTGATAGAGTTCTTGAACATTAGTATATTGTTGCGTATGAAGTGGTTATTTTGGGAAAATCAAGTATAGGGCCTCTGTTTAACAGACCCCTTCCACTCCCAAGAACCCGAATAGGTGTTTAAACACGCTTCTGATGGCAAGCGGCGTTTAATAGATACTCCACCAGAAAATGTCCATGATACTCGACACACAACAAGTATCGCGAGAAAATTCCCGACGATACTCGATATTTGTTAGGTATCGGGAAAGTCGCCTCATGATACACGATATCAAACAAGTATCGCAATCAGAGACTCACGATACACGATACTCCATCAGTATCGAGATCTGAATTTCACGATAGACGATACTTCCCAAGTATTGTGGAAAATTCCAATGATACTCGATACTTGACAAATATCGCGTAGAATTACCCTCACGATACACGATATTGTAGAGGTATCGTGACCGGAGATTCACGATAGACGATACTCGATGAGTATCGTGATCTGAATTTCACGATACGCGATATATGACAAGTATCGTGAGGATTTCTCAACGATATACGATATTCGACCCATTGAAGTGTCGCGATACTCGACCACAGGAGTTCACGATACCTAGGTATCGCGATATCTCAACCATGGGAGAACACGATACTTGGCCTTTTTCCAATTTTTTGCCGGTGTTTTTTTAATTTTGGGTACATACACATATTCTTAGACTGCCTCTACCCTCTTCCCTCAGCCTGTATCACAGAATATACTCACCCTTTACCCTTGCCTAACTTTCACGATACTTACCGCAGGTCTTTCTACTAAGATGATTGTTTTTGTTAGCATAGATAAGGACAAGGTTAAAGCACTCACTTTGGTAACTCTTCTTCCACTTCTCGACCACTCCTACTTGCGTGCGCAGCTCAAATCACTCCGTTTCCCGAAGGCGATACTCGATGGCTTGCTTCTATGATACTTGCTTAGGAAACAAGTGACTTGAAAAATGATATTTTTTTGTTTTTATACCTTTTGAAAAATTCTCCTAACTACAAGGACTCAACACATCTAAGGCTAATGGCTATTCCAACCTCCTAGCTATTCCCTTCTTCCTCCTACTCTACTCACTCCACTCACTTCTGTAGGGGAACAACTTACTACACACACTCCAAGAGTGAGAAGTAATAAGTGCGGGTGAATGTGACTCACCAAAGAAGAGAATTTCACAGCTCCTTTACTCGCTTCAATGCAAAAAGCTACTTACCATCACATGAATGCCTCGGTTTGATTCGACACTCCCCGGCAACGGCGCCAAAAAACGTGTGTACATAAGTTCCAACTTAGGGACTTGTGGAGAAAGAAACTATACCTCAATCCCCCTCAAGTACATATAGTGGGGATTCATGCTTTATTTATCAATCCGATGAGTATCAAAACCTAGCCGAGTGTATGACGACATGCATTCAAATGACGATCAACGCAAATGGGCTTCCCAAAGAGTGCAAACAAGGCAAAGACTAATCCAAACAAGCTTCAACTGTCAGTCATGGTGTCATGATACTTGGAGCAGTAGCCAACAGTAAATTGAGCTTTTCTCTCAGCTCCGAACTCTGAATATAGTGAATAGCATATGCGTTTCGAAGCTCTCGAGAGGATGCATCCAATGGTGGCATTTTCACTCAATTCTGACACTTCTACTTCAAGTTATGAGCAAAATACTGAGTCCCGAGAATGACCTTCCTACACTTCAGCACTTCCTACACTTCATACACACCTTAACAACAGCAAACAAACACTTTCATGGATAGAAAACCCTTTCTAACACTCTTTCCAAGCAACACACTCAAGATCATCCTTAGAGTATACAAATATATTATCAAGAAATACTAAGATGAATTTGTCTAGGTAATCATGAAAAACATTGTTCATCAAGCACATAAATGTGGAAAAAGACTTTTTTAACCCAAAAGGTAAAATCATAAACTTGTAGTGACCATATCATGTTTGAAAAGTTGTCTTGGGTATATCCTCTATTTTGATCCTAATTTGGTGATATCGAGGTCTTAAGTCAATCTTAGTGAATACAGCCTCTGCTAATAGCCTTGGAAAGAGAACATCGAGTCCTAGCTGTAGATGCAGGCGATGAACCAAACGGTAAACTGTTAAACGTAGTCGGTTCCTCTCAACAGGAAACTATGATGACTAACTCTACAGAAGCTTTGTCAAGACCTGCAACACGTAGTGCCACTAGATCAGGTCAGGGTGCGCAAGATAATGAAAAGACGACTAGAGCTGAAGCCGTCACTCATAGATCATAGTCAAGAGCACAGCAGTGCTCAACCCTCTCGTAAAGGTAAATCGCAAAAAACTCCAGATGTACTGCTTGCTATAAAGCACTTAGATGGGCGGACACTTGCCGCACATGAATTTTTCGAGAAACAAATTAATCATTTGATTGTGGAAAAGAATGAAGAACAGCAGCAAGCAACGAAGCGCATGAATAGTATAGAAAGCTATTTCGGAACGCAGGTTCTTATGCTTTCAGGAAGACTTCCATATCGCACCATATTTCCCGCTTTTCATAAGTTCCTTAGTCGGGGTGCGTGTTGATGGACCGAACCGAGCTCGATACATGAAACTAGCTTCTCAAGCTTTGTTGTGTGAATGTGTTTTCGCAGGCTTCGAGTCTCCGAGTTTCAATGCATGTCAAAGTGTGTTCGAGAAGCAAAAGAGGCTCAATGTTTGTTTTCAGAAGGTTTGTCGATGATGATTTTGATTCCATTGGAAATGAAAATCACGAGTTTCGAGCTTTTCTGCATCAAAAATGGGATAAATTTGTAACAGAGATTTGTAGAATACCAATTAGTGATATTGCACATCGTCTGAATAGTCACCTGGGAAACGCCTTTGGCACTAGTGTTTAAATTTGATGCCCAAAATGGGCATCAAAGGGGGGTTTGGGCATCAAAGGATGCTCACTTTTTAGGTTTGGGCATCCCGAGGATGCCCATGTTCAAGACCCGGGCATCCCCAAGTATATATATATATATATATATATATATATATGTGTGTGTGTGTGTGTGTATGTGTATATGAGTGTTTATGTGTATGCCAAAGTTATGAGTAGCTATAGCCATTGTGCCAATGTTCTTGCCTCTTGATAGTGGGATTTAAATTCGGGCATGTGACACACTAGTCATTCTCTCATTATACATTTTGGGCCCTTAACATTGATGATTTTTACAAAAAATAGACTTGAGAGGTATTCTTTTTTAATTTTCTAGAGTAGATTTCTAATGAATAATTTCTATTCTAGTATGGAATTTGGCTCAAACACTTCAGAATTGAACTTTCCTCTTCAAAGGTTGAGTGAGAACATTGAGAACTCATTGTTGTAGCACTTGGAAGCCTCATTGTCCATGACTTTACCAATCTCCTAATCCACACCTATGGGTTAGTAAGTTGGATAAGAACTTGCATAATTGCCATTCTGGTCATTCATATTACATAGTGACTATTTTCCATATATACTAAAGAGTGTCTCTACCCATACCCCTATGCTTCCAAGTGGATGCTTTTGGATACATTCATGGTTCCTACCAATGACCAAGAATATTAACTAGTGAGTTGTGATTAGCCATACAACATATAGCAATGTATCATTTATTTATTTATTGTGC